>CM021105.1:219932478-220099409 GCA_007115665.2 Sequoiadendron giganteum | reverse complement strand
CATTGTTCTAGTTGTGTTCAAGCTTAGTCTCTTCATTGCTAAGGGTGCATAGCTACTACTTTCTACATGGTATCAACACAGGACATTTTTTCAAAGCATCTCAATCAAAAGAGTATTCCCACAAAAATCGTAATTTTCAATAATCATGCATAGCTTGCAAATTGTTGCGATTTTCTAGTGATTTTTTCAAAGCAATTGGAGATCCACATAAGGGAGCTATAGTTCAAATTTCAATTTTTTATTTTTTTTGAAATATCACCCCTCTCTCCCCCCTCTTCCCCTTTGTTTGACTGATATTTATTGCGATTAGTTTTCCAGTTTGACATATGTGAGCATTTTTGTCAAACACTTAATATGCATAGCACTTGGAGTAACATAGATTGCAATTCATAATGCAAGATACAATGACAATAGTCTACCAATGATAGTTTTGAAACTTGCACAGCAAATACTAAAATTTTCATTTCATTACTACTGCAGGTTACATGACATCAATGTTTTTTTTTCTGAACTAGAGAATGTTGGAGGTTTATTGTTGGAATATTAATTAATCTGTAGTCAAAAGACTTATCTCCCCTGCCCCACGTAAACCTGCAGCTTTGTTGACCTGCTAGAAATTAATGTGGTAGGTGATCTTGAATTTCAAATCTAAGCGCTCGTTTTCATGAGCATTTTCAAACAAGACAAAAAAAGAAAGGAATGTAATTGTTAGTTTTTAGTGAGTCAGTTTTTTCATTAAGAAGGTGAACCTGCAGCAACAGAAGGAATGTCCAGTTGAGAACAAAGAGACAACAGCAGTGCACAGAAAGGAATGTTCAACAGAAACAAGGGATGAACAGTAGTAAGCTTCAATTTAGGTGAATATACATCACCAAGTATTGGACAGTAGTCCAAACTGTATGTGGCATATTTTGTTAATGCAAAATAGAGCATGTACTCTGTAATTTTGTAATTTTGAAAAGCAAAGGAATATAATATAAATCTGTGTATTTTGTGTCATACATCCTGCTGTCTTTGTGCATTGTTTTGTATTTTTTTGTTTTGTCCATCATCCAGTAATAGCAGTGATATTGTATTGTTGCACCCATGCCTGTCAACAAGTGGTATTAGAGCCCTATTTTTTTGGGCATTGTGTGGGTGTGCTTGGAAAAGCCCTAGGTTATCTAGGCATTAAGTCTTCTCAAGTCTGGGAAAAATGGTAGGTGGTGACAACAAAGGTTGGCAGCAGCCACCAAATTTTGATGGGCAGAATTATGATATCTGGGCTAAGAAGATGAAAACTATCTTGGTTGCAAATGACCTATGGGAGCTGGTCATTAATGGGTTCACTGATATTACAAACCCAACAGCCTGTGCAACCCTCTCAAATGCAAAAAAGAATCAATTGAAAGAAACTAGAATGAAGGATGCAAAATCCCTCAGTTTGATTGAGGCAACCTTGACAGAGGCCATTTTCCCATGTATTGCAGTAGCAAACTATTTAAAACAAGCTTGGGAAATACTACCAAATAGCTATAAGGGGACTGATAAAGTGAGATTGGTAAATTTGCAATTGTTAAGGAGAAATTTTGAGACTTTACAAATGAAGGACGGTGAGTCCATTTCAGATTTTCACACTAAGGTTTCCACTTTAATAAATTAGCTAAGACTATAATGAGATAAAGAAACATCAATTTTAGCTGTTATGAAAACTTCATCCTTTCTGCCTTCAATGAGACCGTCATCTTACGGTATATTACTGATCTCAACCCTGTCAACCTTGGTACTAATGTCAACAACTTCATTGGACAGCTCTAGAGATGCACACAGGGTTGTTGTTATGTCCTTTTCCTCATACATAATCTCATCAATAGTAGTTGCATGCACTTCTAATGAGTTATCTTGGGGCTTTGTCACACATGCCTCTCGATCAATGAAGTCTTCTTCATACGAAAGTTCTAATAGTTAGTCTTCCTCGCATTCAGGCTCAACTCTAGAAATTTGTGTTCTTTTCATGTCAAAATCAGCAAGCTCTATCGTTACCACCTTTTCTACCTTAGACTCATCCTTTTCTTTTGCAAAGACTTCTTGTGAATCTCCTTTCTTCCTTGATCTTCTTATGTAGTTAATGAAACCATTCTTGCTAGGGTCCCTCGCTACAATGAAGTACAAGAAAGCATCAAACGAAACTTGGTCTTTGATCTCATCAGAAAATTCTTGATACTCATCAAGAATTTTGGTGGCTTCACTTTCATAGTTTACTCTTTCCTTTTGTATTCTTATTAGTAGCTCTTGGATAGGATCTTCTTCCTTGGGTAGGAATTTAGGTTGCCAATCCATGTTTTCACTTTAACAAAGCCAATCAACCAAGATGTTCAACTGAGATGTTTCTCCCGAAGGTGAAATTTACCAACATACACATACAAGTGCTGATCACTAACAAGCAACTGAAAATTTGACAAGATTTAGCTTTCCAACAAGCTGGCAGGAAAACTTTGCTCTGATACCATTGAAATATCCCCCCTCACCCCCTTGTTTGGCTGATATTTTTTGCGATTAGTTTTCCAGTTTGACATATGCTAGCATTTTTGTCAAACACTTAATATGCATAGCACTTGGAGTAACATAGATTGCAATTCATAATGCAAGATACAATGACAATAGACTACCAATCACAGTTTTGAAACTTGCACAACAAATACTAACATTTTCATTTCATTACTGTTGCACATTACATGACATCAATGTTTTTTTCTGAACTAGGGGTTGTTGGAGGTTTATGGCAGTCCCACACAGGTTCTTTTCCCTTTTTACAAACTACTTATACATTGAACTATGCCAAATAACTGAACTTTGCTTCTACTGAGATTGTACATTAGCATTTTGTCAAGCACTTAGCCAAATAATTGAACTGTATTGCTACTGAGATTATGCGGTTTGTAATGACATACATTCAATGCAAAAGATACAATTTCTGAGTAACACACTAGTTCAGTTTACATGTATAGTCATTACATACATCACATTTCAAATAGGACACTTGATATAATGCTCTATTTCAGACTTCATGTATCAAAAATGCATCCTCAGAAATATTTAACACTTCATAAATTCAGAGCCATTGCACAACAAATCAAGACATCATATGCAGCAATGTACATGTACAAAAATACCACTCAGATGTATATTGAAATACCCATGATAATTGCTTCCAAGGTTAAGGCGACCACATACAGCTGCTACACAGCTTGTCGAAGGCAGATAGGTAAAATCATAGGTTGGTGCCAAGGATGGAAAGTCACGCCTAGCTGTGGCACATGCCCAACAGTCCCAATAGTGCCCAGAATGTCATGCAACCCCTACAATCTTCAATGTCGATGCCTTCAACAGGCTCGCAACCCCTTGGTTCAGTCACGCCTCCCTTTTCACAAAGCCGCAACCTCAGAAATGATAGCCACGGCCCTCTGAACAAGCAAACTCATGCCAAACTGGGTGCACCAATGAAAACAGGCATGGTGACCAAACTCAGCTACAAGACATGCAGAGATGTTTTAGGAATATCAACCATGGCAATTTGATTTCAGTTTCAGACCCTATGCGTCCTTCCCAAAATGCAATATTCTGAGAAATATATCCACAACCTCCCCTTATTCTGAGTTCTTTGTATGATGCGTTGAAGTTACAGCTTGGATAGATACCCACAACTCAGTCACCATCAAATATCTGCTAATACCCAAAGTCCAAGAAAGTCTTCAGCCTTAAACCCATAATCCTCATGCCCTAGTTGCAGCATGAATTTCCCAATGACCAACTTATAAAATGGGTTCCACCATGATAGAGAATAGCAATATATTCAATACTAAATTAACCCAAACTGGAAACTCTCCAAACTGAATGAAGATGATATTCGTTAACTCCAGTTTTGAAATGGCGCGCCAATATAGACTCTGAATGAATCTATCAGCTATCACCCAGAGAGGATCTTTCACCACTATGGATGACAGTCTCCAAGAGGGGTTTTGTCCCTCAGAAGTCTGATATGAACCGGGTTCAATCTCCAAAACCACGAGGGTTTCAATTAGAGAAGTAGAATAAACTCAACATAACATAATGATCTCTCATAATCTCCTTTTATACTTTTACCGAGAAACTCTCCAAAAGCTTCGATTTTAAAAATTCACTTTCTAATTTAAACTCCCTTTTAGCTCCAAAAATGACCTTTTTATTATAATAATGATAATCTAACATGTAAGGTCCCTATTTAATACATCAATGATTTAAAACATTTCATCCCGGTTCCAACGAGTTATAACACTAAGGTGCTTTTTAAATATTTTAAATAATATTTAGCAACCTTGGTAAAATAATTAAAGTAAAGCCAAAAATTTACTCATTTTGTGGAAATTGGCGGAATGTATCAGAATCAAAAACTAACTGCACTGGAGTGATCCCAATAAAGAATAATGATGAACGGAGCCGACCGGGTGACTTAGTATAAATTGATGCTCTCTCCAAGAATCTTGGAGCCCAAATCGGAAGCCAGAAATAATATTTAGCAACCTCAAATTACCCCTTTGATCATGCAGACACAAACCCAAAAAGACATCTCCAACTACAGAGCAAGAGAACCCTAAAATGGGGACATTACATTTTTAATCATGTTATTGTTCTTTCAAGATTTTTTCATAAATTCAATCTACAAGCCTCAATTTTTTAGAATTTATCCGATTCGTTTACACTTTTGGAAAGCTCAAGAAAACTTTTTTGGGATATCTTCTTTAAATTTTTGGATTTGAGGCCAACTTCATTCTAATATCTTCTAGTCATTTTTTTGTCAAAGGCAACTTATCCAAGTACTCCCACATGCTCTTTGCCCAACACTGCAAGTAAGATCATCAAAGATCTAATGTATAAGGACCAAATCACCTAGTATGAGACATTTGCTCAAATTGCAGCCATTGATAATGTTCGTGTGCTTCTCTCTTTAACAATATCCTTCAAGTAGGATGTTCATTAGATGGATGACAAGAATGTATTTCCTCATAAAGATTTGAAAGAGATATTTATGTAACAGCCTCTTGATTTTGGAGAGGAAAATGCTCTTCCACTTGTGTTTTGACTTCAAAGATCCCTTGATTGGCTTAAGCAAGCCCCTCATGAATGATATGAAAAGAGACATCAATTCTTTATTTCAGAAGACTTTGTGCATTGCAAAGGAGATTAGGATCTCTATATCCTTCATGGTACAATCATCTTTTGATCATTATTCTCTATGTTGATGACATGACTAATACTAGGATATAACCAGAGTAATGAGACTCGCCCAGACTCGTCGGGACTCGGCGAGTCTCGAGTCGAGTCACCCTGGCCGAGTCCTGGGGGCTCAGACTCGGACTCGGCCGAGTCCTACCGAGTCCTGGCTGGACTCGCTGAGTCTGTGTAATGTCCCTGATTTAGCCCTACGCTCTACAATTGGATTTAGCCCGTCTCCAGAAACTCGTAGGCTAAGCAGAATGGGAAATTAGGGTTTCCTATTTTATAGGAGGTTTCAGATGCAGTTTTGAGGGCTTGCAAGTGTGTTTTTTTGACGCATGTCTAGTGGAGCTTTCTGGGTTTTTGAAGAGCTTCAGGATGAGGTAACATGCATGTTAAAATAATGACATGCAATTTTGACTTATACCTTGCATGCAAGAAAGGTTTCTGGGTTTTTCTGGATTTTCAGAGATCTCCAAGGTGGTGTGACATGCATCTGAATCTGACATCCTTTCTGGGCACTTACTATTTATAGTAAGTCATGATACTGCTCAGTTGGCGTACATATGTGGTTTTGGCAAACTTACTATTAATAGCAATGTGCTATTTTTGGTAAGTATATTTATAGCAGTATCACTCTAGCAACAACTCAATCTTTTGCAGTTCAGTGTGGCCGATCAGTTTGGCTTTCTGTTGAGTTGAAATGAACTTACTATTTTTGGCAGTCGCTATTTTTAGTAAGTCTAATTTTGGCAGTATCATCATCTGCAGTTCAGCTCGGGTCATCATGCTATTTGTGGTAATCCTTCAGTTTCAGTATTGGAATTTGTTTTGGTTATCTCCTTGGACTAAGTGTTATACTTAGTCAATTTCATGTTTTTAAGTTGTACCCCCATGCCTAGGAGTGATAACTTCATGTTGTTTTAAAGAGGGGACATTAAGGGGTCATGTTGAGCATTTAATGATTTAATAAATGCTTTATTGTTGCAAATTGAAATGGACGCCTAAAGGGAAGGGGAATAATGTTTTATTATTTCACAATAAAGTGAATGGTTAAAGGTGGCGTCACTTGGGAAGTTGAAGTGATTCGACTTCTTGGAATTCAAAGTGTTTCATTTGCCCATTGAAACTTATATATTGTTGCATTTTGGAGAGCTGATAATGTTATGTTTTGGAAAGCAAAGTTATGCTGCTGGTTTGAAATTCAGAATCCTACTAAGGGAAAGCTTAGCAAATTCTACTTCATTCTTCGGGCCTGAAACTATGATTCCCTAGATGGTGACCTGAGAGTGTACTTCATCCAGAAGTACATATTGAGCATTATTGTGGAGTTTTGGTGAGATATTTCCAGTTTCCATGTTGCTAGTTATTGTTTGGCTGAAGGTGATTTTTATATACAGCTTTTGGTATGATTTTTGTTTGCTTATGGGTATTGTTTCTATCCATCTATATGCTAGAGGCGCCCCTTTTGGTACAAGGACAGAATTTAATATGAAGTGGCTGATTTTATAAGTGAGGTCGACCCTCTCCTAGGGCCGTACCATTCATCTATTGCTTTGGAATGTGTGTTGATTGTCTTTGCTGAGTTTGAAGGTTGAAAAGTGGCGGTTTCTTGGTCGCCTAGCTATAGAAGAGAGACACTTTCAGTTTGGCTCAAGTTTGTGGAGTGTGGTAAGAGATTTGACATTTTTGGTGAGTTGATGTTTGCTGGTTCAAACTTTCAGTTTGCTGAATTTATATCAGAATTATTGCAGTCTTTGATTTCAGTTTATTCCTTCAATAATTCAGAGAATTCCAGAGTGGGAGATCTTCCATTTCTTGTGCTTCAATTCTATTGTAATCACTTGTAATTTGCAGTAGTTCTTTACATTGTAAGATTGTTAACAATAGTACTGTTTCAGTCATTCTTTACTGCTTACTTGTGCTTAATTTCTCATACTTGTAACCCCTGGATGGTTTACCGCCAGAGTGGAAAAAGAACTTAATAATCTCTCATTTGTACCCACTAGAAAGTGGTCAATTCCCACTCACAAGTGGATGTCTGCCGCAGTGGATGAATTGCTATTTGTAATTTCTCTCATGGCTGGTTATCCACCTATTTCCTTTCAATTCTGTATTTAGCACTCCACTATATGTTAGCACCTCAACTTCTAAAGGATTTTGTGTGCACATTCTTGGTGTTGAGTTTAGATTCTCTCTCTTTCAGTTGTAACCATTTCAATTATTGAATCAGTAGATCCTAGGGATCCTCTGACCATATGCCCGCCCCTCCTCCTTAAGTGGTTTTAGGGCGCATATTTGGTTAGATTTCTTTTCTGCAACGTTTTGGTTTTAAGCTAACCTTAACGGGTGCTTGGTTACATTGTAATTGCTATTGAAAATAAATAAAAATTGAGAGAGTATATTTCAGTCTGGTGGACTCACCAAACTCGCCGAGTCCAGGCGAGTCCCATCAGCAAGACTCGACAACAGGGAGGGTTTGAAAAGTGCAAAAAAATACATGAAATTTAAAGTTTTTTTTTTTTTTTTACTTATTGTGAATGCAAAATGATGTACGCCATGGAGGTTTGTATGGTTTTGGAAGTCTTAATTTGGGCTTGGTGGCGGGGGCGCTTCCCCTCGACCCCGCTAGGGGCGCTACCCCCATACCCCTGCAAGGGGCATTGCCCCTTGACCCCACTGGGGGCACTGCCCCCAGACCGCCTCAAAGGGCACCCCGCCCGCTGGGGGGCTGTCCCGCAAGGCTGCCCCTTGACCCATTGGGGGCACCACCCCCAGACCCCCACAAGGAGTGCTACCCCCAAACCCCCACGAGGGGCGCTGACCCTTGACCCCACTAGAGGCACTGCACCTAAACCTCCACAAAAGGCACTGCCTCTCAACCCCATTAGAGCAATTTCCCTGATACTTGAGATTATGGCTACTACATCATCCAAGACCTATCTTAGACACATTTATAGGAAAGATGCAGGCTCTTTTGAGCCATAGACTTCTAGTTATTGTTTTGAATCTTTTGATATGTCATATTTGTTTGGAACATTTGATGTCATGGATTTCATATTCCATGAGTTTTGTAACATTTGAGTCTTTGACTATATATCTAAGTGTGCTATTTGCTTGAGCAGCTCAGCTACAATTTGTGTTTATACTTATATGATCGATGTATACTTGTGCTAGTGATGAGGACCTTTATTGGGTCGACCAGTTAGATAGAGGTTGAGGCTATAGCCATGGTAGAGGAGGAGGCTAAAGCATAAGCAAACACATCCAAAACTAATGTTGGTGAGGGTGGCATGGAGTCACAAGCAGAGACTATGGCTGCAATTGCTACATCATCTAGGACCCACCTTAGATGCCTTCGTAAGAAGGATGCAAACTCCTTTGAGCCATAGACTTGTAGTTATTGTTTTGATATTTCATATTTGTTTGGAACATTTGATGTCATGGATTTCATATTCCATGAATTTTGTATACATTTGACTACAATTTTATATATCTAAGTGTGATATTTCCTTCAACAGCTCAGCTATAATTTGTGTACTTTATACTTATGTGATCGATGTATACTTGTGTATGGGATCAAATTTGTTTCTATTTAATGATGTTATTGTGTCTTTAAGGTTTATTCAATAAAGGATGCTTCAAACAAGTTTTAAATCCTTAAAAATTTCTAAATTTCTAGGGTTTTTTCATTTTGCCGAGTCTCCGCCGAGTCCAGGCACCAAATCCCGAGTCGAGTCACCCTAGCCGAGTCTGAGCCGAGTCCGAGTCTCGTTACTATGGATATAACATCCCTAATCCAAGATACGAAGGTTGGGCTTCATGCCTCCTTTGAGATGTCTGACATGGGACTTAATTATTTCTTGGGGATTAAGATCACCCAATACTTGGAAACTTGTTTCTCATCCCAATAGAGAAAATACTATTGGTTACAAATAGATCTTAAGGACAAAGTTTACAGCAGATGGTTCTATTGATAAGCATAAGACATGCCTTATTGCTAAAGGATTTTCCTAGAAAGAGGCTAAAGTTCATTTCCAACATGTGTCCTCAATGGCTCAGTTGGTAGACATTTCCCCAAGGCGCTTCCCAAAAGCACATTTCTTTATCTTCAAAATTTGATCAGCCATTAGATCTTCTTCAAGGAGGGACATTCCACAATAATCTCGGTGAACCAGCTCTCTAGTCAAGCTTAAGGGGGGGACATTGAAGTTTGCATTCTTGTCCAAGACCTTATGTTTTCTTTCATGTGGTTTATTCTAGGTGCATTATTTAGGTTGGCCTCCTTTGCATATGCACTAGGCCAGCCTCCTTTAATATGCCTACTGGATTTGTATATAGACACATCCAAACCCATTGTTTTATCAATGTTTATAATAAGTGTTATAACCTATAGGCACCATCACATGTTTTAACCTCCTTTTTAGTTTTTTGTAATGTCCCTTTTGAAATTAAACTAAGAATAACCCAACGCCCATCATTTTCCATGGGTCTTGGGGACTATTTGGGAGATCCGATGATTTAATGGGAGATCCGAAGACTTAATTTTGTGACAAATGATTTAAAGATGCCATTGGAAACATCCATTTGCAAGAGCATTACATCCCACAATGAAGGAAATGCTTGGGGGTTAATAAAAATGTAGTAATTTGCATTAGACAGTCCATGAAAAAGGAGAAGCCATCGCATAAGAATAATAAAGGAGAATGTGGGTCGCCAAAGGAAGAATTCCTATGGATTATTAAGGCAAGTAGGATACATATCAACTGTTTGGTGTAATATCCACTAGAAACAATGTACACATGGCACTCAACGTAAACACTAAGTTCAGCTGCTCAGTGAAGACATTCAAATCAATGCAAGCAAAAGGAAGTGTGCAGCCAACAATCATATCAGTGTTAAGTAATATTATAAAAAAGAAATATGACTAAAGTTTATTTTTAATCAAAGAGCATTTGAAAAGGTGGGTCTATTGGGAGAAAGTTCTATTTAAGGGAGGCCAAGCAAGGAGAAAGGGACATAAGTAGAAACATTTTATTATTTGGTTTTACTCCTTATGGCACATGGAACTTCAATTCAATTAACTTGAGGACGAAAACCCTCTAGGTCCGGAATTGGAGGACAAAAAACTACAATTTCTTAGATTGATTTCACACTGAAATCACCATTGTGCAAACTTGATTAATTTCAGTTCGAATTAATTATACCTTCAACTAAATTCAAGAAATATTACAGTTCGCAGGTCAGATTTGTAAAGAAAGACTTAATTATTTGCAAATACAAGTTGATTATTGAAGGATTGATTATAAGGTTGTGTCGTTTGCTGTGATTACTGTTAATTGGAATAAATCTGATCCAGATTTCATTTCTGATTTGTGAGATTACTTGGTGAAATTGATTGAGTTGAATTTAATTAAATCAGAAGAAGATCAAATATTCCATTCAGGATACTACATTTTTCACATTATTCCTGTCTTGTTAAAGCTTAGTCTCTTCATTCCTAAGGGCGCATACCTGCTAATTTCTGCATTAATACTAAAATCCATAACCATTATTTGAGCAGCAAGTAGAATTCTAACCAGGGTTATAACATTTAGGCTTCTCTGACATTTAGGTTAATAACATTCTCCAAATCAAAAATGGGTGATGGGATAAATAGGTTAAAAACTGTCTCGATTCAGTTAAAGTTGACAAATATGCCTAGGAAGAAATCAGAAAGTGACACAAAATAAAGTACACACATTTCTTTTCAGATGGAATTCCATGAAATAAAATATTAGGTCTCATGCTTGACCAAAGAGCCATGTAAGCAAAATCTGACAGAATGAATTGAGATATTATATCAACCTTAATAGCAATAGCCAATGCATCCAGAAGATTTCCGTCAGAGCTCAACACCAGTCCCTCGATATAAAGATCCCAACAAAATTTCCCCTCCACTACTTTTAAATTTGATAGGTCAATACCTGCCCCTGCAATCATTGGACAGTGGTCATGGTTATAAACTAAAGAAAAAAACTGGTTTTCTTGCAGCCAACCAAAAATTCAATTATAGTTGAAACCTAACCAATTCTTTCTTGAATGAATTATCACCGGGATACAGAAAAGCATTAAAAAAGGATAGCCACTTTCATACAAAGACTGAATCTTACAATAAACTAAATAAATGTATATATTCAGCAGAAACATTAGAATTTTTCAATTACATGGTTCATCTATATAAACCAATTAAAGTACCTTACAATGATTTCAAAAAGGATAAGGACATACAACTCCCCTTACAGGATAATTATTACAGCTTTCCTTGCTCAAGATTGAGGCACCTTTTTCTGGCATAAGCTTTATGGTACACATTATAAATGAAATTCTCAAACATTCTATCTCTTAGATAGTATTTTTTGTTAAATAAAGATGCAAACGTTTATGAATCAACTATCAGTTAGAACTTTTACAGTCCCATAAACCCATTTAAGCAATAAAGAATACCATTTCCTAGCTCAAGATATAGGTGAAGATTTCTGGACTAACTCCAAGATCCTCAGTAATGTTTTTCTTCAGAGAGAAAGAACTGAAGATTCTTCCCACAAAGATCCTAATATATCCTTAAGTTCTGCATTCAATGAGTCGCCCTTATATTAAATACCAATCAACTGCTTGATTTAAATTTCTTTCAAATACATTTCATCCAAGATCTCACATGTAACAAACTTCATGCCTTGACTAAAAAAATAAAAATCCAAGAAAGGATTGTCCAAAAGAAAACTATTTCCATGGCCTCACTTGAACCCTAGGGGTGCAGAGTACACTCTCTTTTTCGAAGAAAACACACACACACTTATACTAAGGGAGGGAAGGGGTGGAGAAAAGGGGGGCAACATAAAGCAATAATCAAAGTATCCACAAATGCAAGATCTATCAATAGAGAATACAAGATGCACACACAATTTTACGTGGAAAGCATTGTAGGAGAAAACCACAGCAAAATGTTGCTTTTATAGGAAACTTCTTACAACTTCGTAGGCACCAACCCACAGGAGGCTCCAGTCTCCTAATCTAGCAAAGTAGAAGGAACCAACCTTCAAAATGCAAAGTAATAATAGTGTGTTGGATCTGCTCTAGATGATCTTCAAAATCTGCTCACAACATAAACGCAATGTCCTTTAAGACTTTGCTCTTAAATCTACAATACACCTTCACTCAGATCTGCAATAAGTCTTTAATGATTGCTCTCAAATCTGAAGTATATCTTCACATAATTCTGCACAATATCTGCTCTTCTCTGCTGTAAATCTGCTCTAAAATTAGGAATGATATTCAATGAATGGTTGTCCAAATGATCCACAAATATCTCTCTTTAATATACCTCCAAGATGCCTTTTCACCAACGGTCACAACTCCCTAATTAGGTTGACCAAGATAGCTTTTTTTTACTTTTATTTCCCTTCACCAAGGTAGGTGCTCATCTCCATGAGATCGGCCCAAGTAAAATATTTTTTTATTTTAATTTTAAATGCATTTTAACTCCCATTAATGGATCGGCTCCAAGAGGGGCTTGGCCATAATAATCAAAAAAATATTTTGCAATTTTAAAACACTTTCGGAAGGGCACCAAGAGTCTAAGGGTCAGCCCTTAGCAGCAAATTTATTTATTTTATTTTACTTCCGATTTTCTTGCAACTTAGGAGGGTGAACATATGATGGCAACCAATTTATGCATTTAATAAACTCCCCTCCACAGCCAGCCTTTGACATCAATGACAACATTTTCAACAATGGCAACCTTGTAAAGAAAATAATCTTGGAATGCAACAGAATTTCTCCCCCTTTGTCATTAATGGCAACCTTGTAAAGAAAATAATCTTGGAATGAAACAGAATTTTTCCCCCTAACAAAATGCTCCCCCTTACTCTACTCCTCCCCCTTTGACATCAATGGCAAGGAGTATCTGGGGCTAATTGAATAAGACAATGAATAGCTCCCCCTAAATAAATACTTCTCTTGAAGAACTTAGTGAATGGATGAGAATGGCATCACACCCAATTTCTCCCTCAAGTACTCAAAAGTTCCTTTTGGAAGAGGATTTGTGGAGATATTTGCAATCTGGTCCTTTGTAGCGATATACTCCAACTTTACTTGCTGCTCAAGTACTTGCTCCCTCAAGAAATGATACTTAATTGGAATATGCTTTGTCCTAGATGCATGGTTGGATTATTTGATATGTTCATGGCACTCGTATTATAATAGAGTATGGGAATGGCATGCTCATATTCAACCTTAACATCTTTCAAAGTTGTTCCATTCATAAAACCTGTGTGCAACAAGTTGTAGCTATAATATATTCCGCCTTTGTTGTAGATAGGGAAACTGATGCTTGTTTCTTACTTAACCAAGATACAAGGCAATTTTCGAGAAAGAATGCTCATCCACTAGTGCTCCTCCTATCATCAACACTACCTGCCCAATCTGCATCCATTTATGTTGTAAGGGTAAAATCTTCACCCCTTGGATACCACAATCCAAAATCCATAGTCCCCTTCAAATATTTCAATATTCTCTTGACTGCATTAACATGGGTTTCCTTCAAAGCTGCTCGAAACAGTGCCACTAAACCAACAACTTGCATAATATAAAGCCTTGTAGCTGTGAAGTATAGAAAACTTCCAATCATAGATCTATACATAGTTAGATTTTTTGTGGGAGATTCATCATCTTTGCTCAATTTACAACCAGTAACCACAGGAGTACTTACTGAATTACAATCATCCATCCTCAATTTCTCTAAAATCTCCTTAACATACTTCATTTGAGATATAAAAAACCCTTTATCTGATTGAGAAATTTGCAAACCAAGGAAGAAAGATAGTTCACCTAGCATCGACATCTCAAATTATTTTTGCATGTTGGAGGCAAAGTCTTGGCACATCTTATCACTGTAACCCCCAAAAAAGATGTCATTGACATATACCACAACAATCAACAACTTATCTCCTTCATTCTTGATGTACATATTGCTATCCGAATTCCTTTTTTGAAGCCTTCCTCTTGAAGATAGTTTTCTAACCTTGAATACCAAGCCCTTGGGGCTTGCTTTAGTCCATAAAGAGCCTTCTTCAATCTACAAACATAATCCTCGTTCTTTGATAGGAATCCTTCAGGTTGTTTGTCATGTCCCCGAAATAGCAATATCATAAAGACCAAGTGTTAAATTACAAATAAATTAATAAATAAAATAAATAGCAATATTAATATTAAATATAAAATAAATGTGTACCATATCAATATAAAAATATATAAATATCAAATAACAAATATAATAATAATATATAGGCAAATTATTGTTATTACATTCTAGTATTAAATAACTTAATATCAAAAATAATAATAATAAATAAATATTATAATCATTACACATCAAAGATTGTAATACATTAGAATAAAATTATAATAAGATATTAGCAAATTGGTTTTATTATTATACTTTAATGTTAAAATATGTTCAATAAAACATCAAAATAAAATAATAAAATAAGTATATAATTTGAAATATCATAATTATTAGTAATAATATGTTATTTTCAAAAATAGATATTATTGTGATAATAAGTGTTTAAAGGCAGCAATTAAATCTAACAAAGGGATATATTTTATGAAAAGTCACCTCTTTCACCAAACAATACATTCCCCCCATGAGTCACCTACCTTGAATGGTATAAATAGAAGGAAGGAAAATAAGGAAGAGGGAAAAATATTGAGAAATATGATCTGCAATTCAGAACAGCAATATCAATGATTGTTATGCACTGGAATATAGAGCCATTTAATATATATATATATTATTTAATAGGCATACAAGTATATATGCATAGATATAGATAAATTTTATAATGAATAATATGCAATGAATAAAGAATATATATGAATAAGGAAAGAATAATTATATAAACATATATATATGAATACTAATGGATATAAGTAAAAGAATAATTATATATATATATACACATACACAATTATGCAATAATGATACTTCTAAGTTATAAGTAATGATGACTCTTTAAAATAAACATAAGTAGATTATGTATATTTATAAATTGTCCTCATCCTATGATCAATTCAATATAAGGTTGAAGGAGGCAAGTAAGGAAACATGGAGAGATATAGCAACTCAAGTGATGTACTCACTTAGCAATAATATTTAGCATATTTTGAATATAAGAAACTAATATTGCTCATTTGATTATTGATGCAATGTTTTCCTTTGATGTTATCAATATTATAATAGTTTTATGAATTGATGATGGTTCCTTTAGCATTATCATGACCATGAATGAAACTAAAGGGTATGATGTAGCGGCATTTAGTTTCCATCATTGTTAATATTACATTGGATAGTATCATTGATCATAGAGAAACTAAATATGATGAGAATTGGCATTGTTGTAGTAATATAGATCCATGTACTTTTTTTGCATTATGTTATATTTTCATGCATCCATATAATACTCTCAAACATGATACAAGCATATAGATAATTCAATAGAAAATGCACAAGTGACTATCCAAAGATTGTTTGCTCTGTGTTTGTACCCTATTAGGATGGGGGAAGCATCCGTCGAGTGGATTTCCTAAAAACCCCACCTTCAGGCTTGTAGGCCCAACGCATGGGTTTGGTCATGAACGATGGGGGTCCCACCTGGGGTTCTGCCCTACATAGGCTCGAGACAAAAGATTTACAATAAGAGGTGGTAGGCTATAGGCCCTTGGCCCCTTAGGGTTTCCCTCCTCTCCTAATAGGGCCAGTGTTTTCCGAGGTACTGCCATGTGTGGAGAATGCAGGTACTAAGCCGTTGGGAAAGTAGGATTGTGGTGAACAACCTCTCGTGCCTAACAAGAAGGCTTTAGGGCGGATCCACCTAGGGCACTCCTCATGTCTTCATAACTACATTTATGACTATGTTTATATTTGGATATCTAGATATTAATGCTAACAGATATATGTGTATGTGGAAATGTGGTTCATATGGTGAATGCAAGGTTCAATCCAAGATCACTTCGTTAAAGGAAACATTTATTTGAAAAGATGAGACCCTAAACCTAATCAACAAGCGAATTCTAGGTCAAACTAGGTAAGGGACACTGCATTGTTCAATGTACACTTCCTCTTCTAGATTTCCATTTAGAAAGGCTAATTTGACGTTCATCTAACAAACTTTGAAATTTGTTGTACCCAAACCATATTTTTTGCTTCATTAAGGCATTTTGCTTAAAATGGTCTAAACCTTGTTAAAATGATGTCAAAACGTAGTTTTTGGGCAAATCAAATATGGGTTTTGAGTCAATGTGATGCCACAGAGATATTGGCAAAATTTGGAAAAATTGAAAATTAGGGTTTTTGGACCCCTATTTTTAGGTCAAAAACCCTAAAAAATTGAAACTTGTCAAAATTGGCTGAAAATTGTTTTGATTGGCGTAGTTTGCTTCACGATCACAATGGTGAAGTCGGATTTAGTTGAAACTCAGTTTAAGCCTGGTGGGTGGTTTTTGTTTTTTCAAGTGAAAAGTTAGGTTCTCTGAGCTCTTCAATAGCAGATGGCCAGGTACCAGGTGTCGAAAGTTAAGCTCAAAACGCTTCGGTGATGTTTCTATGGCAAGTTTTGTCCAGAAAGAGGCTTCGTCTCAAGAGGGGATTTTCAACAGAGTGAAAATGCTGAAAAAATGGCTAACTCTGGAGCAAAAGCGAACCTGGAGGCCAGGGGCGCCCTTGATTCTAGAGGCCAAGATCAACTTTTTACGCTGTCTCTTCCAAGATGTCTTCTCTGGAATATTGTTAGCTTCATGATGAGCCAGCCAGCCAGTCCAATGGACCTGTCTATCACCTAAAACTGGAGATTGAATGCAAAACGAGGCAAATTGAAAATGATAGTCTGGAGTGAAAAGCGCGCCTCTCAGCCAAGGGCGCCCATCTTTTTGAGTTGCCAAATGAGGTTTTCTAATCAAGTGACACCTAGGAGGTTTGTTTCAGTTTTGATCCGGCTTTGCAATGCATCCGTCAATGGGTGAATCCGAGTTGCTGAGCTGTCGGTATCAAAGGTCAAACTTGAGGTTCCAGACATGATTAGAACTATCCAGAAATGGTAAAAGCGCCCCTGGAGGTTTTGGAGCCTTGAATTCAGTTTGTTTGATGATTTCAAGTGCTCGTCATGTCCGTGTTGGTTCCATCTTTTTGTTACATGTCTTAGCTGGGTCAGATGTCTTCTCAGCAGCTTGTAGCCGGAGGTTTAGTGGATTTTAGCCAGTTTTTGAAATGATCTGGGAGAAAAAGCGCCCCTGGCCCATCTTTTTAAGCTATCAAACGATGTTTTTTTGAGAAGCGCTCTCCAAGAGCTCTTGTTCAAAATCCAACCAGCTCCGTAGTGAGCCAGTCAACTAGTTCTGAGGTTTTGCCAAACACAAAGAATCACAGAGTGAAGTAAGGTCAGAATCACTGTGAAAATGATGAAAAATGCATTAAAAATTTTCTAAGTCTGAGAAAACTTCTATTCTTCTGTCTTATTTCCTCTATTCTTGTCTTAGGTTTCCTCCGCATGTCAAAGAAAATAGCAAAATCTTCAAAAACGCATCATCTGGGTTCGAGTATTTCAGCATCAAGGACAATACCCATGTCTCAGATTATTTTGTGAAAATTGCCCCGCTGTCTCTATTCTAGAGCACTATGCTTTTTTCTAGAATTTTCTTTGCACGTGGGTCTAAAACACATTTTTTCACAAATTTTTCGATCTCGGTTGTCTTAGAATCGAATTCTACACAAAACCCATGTTCCAAATTTTCGCGGGAAAAATTGCCCCTAGTGCCCTAACTGTTAGTTCAAATCTCAATCGAAAACCTTTTGCATGCATGCCTAAATCACGTTTTTTCGCAGTTCTATCTATTAGGGATGTCTAAAAATTCAATTCTGCACAAAACCCATATCTCAAAAATTTTCCGAAAAAATTCACTTTCGCTTACTATTTTTAGCCTATCCCAAGCTTTTTTAGCTTTTTTCTAAAGTTGTCCGAACATACCCAACTTTATAGTCAATAATCTAGTTTTTCAGAATGCAATACAATCCCATAGATTACAAGGCCAAACGGGTCTTTATTCATGATTTTCTGAAAACTATCGATACTGATTTGGGTCATGTCTACCCTATCATCAATTTGAGTACACTGGAGGGTACCAGTAGCAGTACACTCAGAAATCTAGAGCGTTCAGGTTTGCTTGCAGCAGCATCCATTCCCATCTCGGTCTTCGATCTAGAGTTTGTAATTGCTTGTATCAAGCATTATGACTCATCTACCAGATAAATCAGGTCAGCCGATGGAAAGGTAGTTTGTAGCCTCAAACCGAGGGACATTGAGAAATGCTTTTCTATCCCTCTGTTTTCAAATCACTTTGCAGTATCCATTCCAGATTGTGACAGGATATGGGAAGAGGACAAGGACAGATCGCAGAAGAAAGTAGCTCAGCGATGGTTGAAAACTCCAAAAACCAACATGCCAAAGAAAATTGGGCGTGGTGAATTCAAGGACGAAATCGCCATTTTGATAACTCTACTCAACCAGGTATCAGGTTAGGAAGATGCAACCATTTTTCGACCATGGATGTTCTACCTCATCTCTCGAGCTGTTGACAAGAAAGAAACCTTTGACTCGGCGATGTTTATCAGTGAATGTCTTCACCGGCAAATTACAGAGTTCTTGAGAAAGCACGAATTCCATATGGTGACTTTTCTAGTTTACTTGGTTGCATTTCAAGGCAGCTTTAGACTATTGAAGACTCATGGAGTTTTGGGCGTTCAGCGAGTGCACGAATACTACTCTCAATTAGAGTTTTCGAAAGTTGAACAGGACTTTAAGGCCGTGAATGATCACTTTCTCATGACGACAATCAGAGATTTAGACAATGAGATGCATGTTAGAATTTCCACAGAGGCCAAGTCAGCAATGGAAAGTTGGGCGGATTGGTTCATCCAATTCCCTACCTTCACATATATCCGGGTGTATGAATATACAGGAGAGCCTCTGATGCTACTGAAGTACCCGTCGGATAAAGTTCCTTTCATGGAGTTAATGAGACAGGTACACGAGGTTCACACTTTCCTTCGCAATCGACATAAGCTAGCTTTCACCTTTCCTTTCAGATTGGGTATTTACAAGTGCAAAACAGCTTCTGATTGCAAGCTAATGGCGAACGAGTTAGAGAACCTCCGGCTCGAGTGTTTTCCGTTGGGTTATTATTCAACAAGGTTGGAGCGAAGCAATTCACATTTGGTGGCGCTTGAGGACTTTTGTGTCAATTGCGAGGATGATTTTGATGTGCGTCGACGTCATTACTGTAGGCTTACTCTCCCACAAATTGCTGATTTTATGTCAGAAGATGTGGAGGGTTTGTCTGATGATGATGGAGAAGTGCTCCTCAACTCGTTCATTAAAGACCAAGTCGCTCGCCAGCCGCTTCACCAGCCTAATTGGTATGTTCCAGTGAATACTTCAGTGAAGGATTTGTCTAGATCAGTTATCAAAACGAGCATGTACTTCCTTAAGAGCAAGCGGAAGCAAAGGGTAGTTCCAGCTACAGAGCCGCCAGCAGTGATTTCTTCCTTGCCTTCTACTTCTAGGGTGAAACCTTGAGTCAAGGTTATCTTGAAGCCGCCTGAAGGAGTCAAGATTGGGATAAATTCAAAAGGGAAGAGCATCACCACAAAGGAAGCAGGTTGAGAAAGAAACAGTAATTCCGACAGAGACAGTGGTTCCAGCAGAGACAGTAGTTCCGGTAGACCCAGTGATACAGACTGAGGCTGATTCATCATCTACAGGCCCACCTTTTTCGCCTTCATCATCTCCTATCGACATTGATTCAGAGCCTAAGTCTCTAGTACACGAGACATTCATGTCAGTTGATCCGCTAGTGGTTGACACAGCAGGGGCAACTCCTCCTCAGGAGAATGGTGTGAATCTTTCATCTTGGCTCGAGAAGTCGTTGGATAGAGAAAGGCGTATGCCTTCATATGATCTTGACTTGTCCGAGTTTGGTGAACCTTATCAGGATAGGTTGAATAAAAGGCCCAAGAAGCAGGTCAACATTGAGAAGAATCTTGAATCAAAGCTCATTTTAGAAGTTGCTATACCTCCAGAAGGCAGGAACCTAGATGAGGTTGATGTTGGTGACTTTACCTTCATCAAGGCGAATCTAGGTAAGAATACTCAACACACCGACGTGAGCCTGTTCAAGGTCGCTGCGGGTAATCTACAGGAGCGTGTCATGAAAGACGATGAAGATAAGGCAGCCCTCAAGGCTGAAGTCAGGCAACTCCGACAATACATCTCGAGTTTGCTTCATGGAAACGCAGGATAGGCACCTTTACTTCCGCAACTTCGAGAGACAGTCGCAGATTAGCAGAGGATTCGCTACTTGATTAATCAAGGAAAGCTTTTAGATACCTAGATTGAGGACTTCATCATTGTTGTTCGACACCTCCTTACAAAGCTATATCAGTTGAGGGTTGACACACATAGTCTACGACAGAGGATTCAGGAGCTCGAGATCTTCATAGTAGAGCGTAAGCCGAAGGATCTGATTCATATATCACAGCTTGCAGTTGCCTATGATGCCATTGAAGCAACAGAAGATAAAAGGAAGGTTTTCACTTGGAGAGAGTTGTATCTTTGCAGAGTGGAAACGTATGACAGAGTTTCTGCTAAGATGGGCGTAATTCGGGAGAAGGTTGTTGCAGCTCTTTGATTTATCAGCAAGTTCATCACTCAAATCCCATGTCATTACCGGCATGAGGATGGTACATACGCTGAGTTGGAGGCAATTCAAGCTGAGTTGGAAGAGCTGATTCGTGATAACCTAGGTGGAGATCTTGAGGCATCTAAGTTGGAGGAGTTCTCAATGCTGACTATCAGTTTCAAGAAGGTGACTACAGAGGTCAGAGACAGTCAGAGGGCAATTGGAGATGGAGATAAGGAATTAGATAGGCAGTTGATCATCATGGATAGCGTCAAAGTGCCAGATGATGACACAATCGATAAATTCCTGGATGAGATAATAAACAGAGAAGGTTTGGAGTAGACGCCCAATTGGGTCCTACAGTTGTTTACGAGGATGAGTCAGAAGCAGCAATTAACTCAAATTCATGTCTTGAGTTTTCCTTGTTAATATCAGGCATGCCTATCTCATTCTTGGAGATATCTTCGCAGGAGGAGGGACTTTTAGTTAGTGTTAGTTGACTGATGTTAGTTATTAGTTAGCTTTTCTTTCAATAAGGATGTGCATGTTGCACATTGTCCAGTTAGTCTTGTTTGTATCGGTTAACTGATGGTAGCTTTCCAGTTAACTGTATAGTTTCTTTTATTTAGACTTCGAGAATAAAATCTTGCATGCTCGCAAGTCTGTAGTTGACTCAAGGTGATTTTAGGGTTGCCTACACCTTTGATGTTTATAAATAAGAGCTTTCAGCTCATTTGTAAATAACTTTTGCACAAGAGAGTAATATATGTTGTGCCGCCTTGCCTGTAATATTGCCTATTTTGTATATGTTCACAAGTATTTATTATGATGATGAATTGTTATGCCACTCGGGTTTCATGCAGTTATTATGGTGAATGCTTATCTTAGTTAAATATAGTGGCTAGTTTGATCGTGGATTGTACGCGTGTCTCGCCTATGCAATTTACTGTCCTACTTGGCTATCCTTTATGTTTTGTTATTAATAAGCCTATTCAGATTGAGCAAATTGTCATGCCACCTTGCCTTCATGTTGAGAGTTTGTACCTAAAGCTTATCGTTTGATGTGTGTGTTAATAAACTTATTCAGCCAAGCAAATAGTTGTGCCACCTTGCCCTCATGTTGTGAATCTGTACTTAGTTTATCGTATATTTGTTTGTTAGTTTATCGTATATTTGTTTGTTTCTAATAAACTTCTTCCCAGCCGAGCAAATAGTTGTGCCACCTTGCCTTCACGTTGTGAATCTGTACCTGAAGTTTATCGTGTAATCACATTCCTACTCCATTTCCTCATGCTCTATTTTCTTGAGGAGATTGGATAGTTTAAAGCTTTTAATTTTTAGTTGTAGTTAAAGACTTGCGAAACCAGAGAAAATCCTTAGCTGCAACGTCCTTGGTTTTCTTAACCTTGTGCCTCTTCCAACTGAGTCAAAAAGATAGGATTTCGTTATTTTACTTTTAGAACGCATATCAGCAAACAAGGGAGCTTCCCCTCCTAATTTGAAGAGCACTCATTACGCAGTGTGCATAGCTATCCGTACCAACTCGCACTCCAAAGGTCAAATTGAAAAGATGAGACCCTAAACCTAATCAACAAGCGAATTCTAGGTCAAACTGGGTAAGGGACATTACATTGTTCAATGTACACTTCCTCTTCTAGATTTCCATTTAGAAAGGCTGATTTGAGGTCCATCTAATAAACTTTGAAATTCTTGAAACTTGCAAGAGCTAAGAACATTCTTATAGCCTCTAATCATGCAACAAGGGAAAATGTTTCTTCAAAGTATATTCCTTCGAATTGTGCATAGCCTTTGCACACAAGTCTCACCTTGTTCCTTGTGACTTCCCCATCTTCATTTGGCTTGTTTCGAAAAACCCACTTGGTTTCGTTGATGTTCTTGTCCTTAGGTCTTTGTACAAGCTCCCAAGTTTCATTCTTCTCTATTTGATCCATTTCTTCATCCATAACCTTGATCCAGTATTTGTCTTCACTTGCTTTTGAGAAGTTCTTTGGTTCAACTTTGGAAAGAAAACACAAATTTGCATGTTCTATTGTATTGGCAAATCTTCTTCTTGTTTAAATTTGTGTCTTTGTCTCCAATAATTAGATCTTTAGGATGGTTCTTTTGAACAAATTTAGATGGTGCCTTTGATGGAGTCTTTGGATTTCTTTGCTCAATTTCTCGGTTTTCAATTTCTTCCTTCGTTTCTTCTTTGCAACTTTCTTCCTTTTAATAATCAATTTCTTGTACTATCTCCTTTTGATGCCTTTCTTCATCAACCCTCACATTTGCACTTTCAACAACTTTGTGCAATCTCTTGTTATAGCATTTATAAGCTTTGCTCCTTGTGGAATATCCAAGGAAGATACCTTCATCACTTCTGGAATCAAATTTTCCCAAATCTTCCTCATCTCTTCTTATATAGCATTTGCTTCTGAAAACCTTGAAGTATTTTACTGATGCAGGCCTTCCCTTCCAATGCTCATATGGAGTTTTGCTATTATTTACCCTGATTTGTTCTCGATTTGAAATATAGACAGCTATATGGACCGCTTCTTTCCAAAAGCATCATATATCTTGGACTCATTTAGCATAGCTCTTGCCATTCCTTGAATTGTTCTATTCTCTCTCAACTATTCCATTTTTTTGTCAAGTTCTTGCATCTGAATATTGTCTTTGTATCACATGCCTTTCACAGTATTCTTAAAATTCATTTGAGGTAAATTCTCCTCCTCTGTTAGATCTAAGACATTTGATCTTCAACCTTGATTCATTCTCTACTAAGGCTTTGAATGCCTTAAACTTCTCAATTGCTTCAGATTTTTCTTTAAGAAAAGCTACCCAATTCATCTTGGAATAATCATCAATCAACAATATAAAATAACTCTCACCTAGCAAGCTTTTCATCCTTGTTGGCCCACACAAATCAGTGTGAACAAGTTCCAAAGGCTTCAACGTAGAATACTCCTTAGATTTGAAGCTTGGGCTTGTTTGTTTTCCATTTTGAAACTGTTTGCAAATGATATTCGAAGGCTTTTCTATCTTTGGCATGTCTCTTATGGCTTGCTTTTTGTTGGTCTTTACAATGTTATCAAAGTTCAAATGTACCATTGTTTTGTGCCAAAGCCAACTCTCGTCTTCTTGCCCCAAATAACATTTTTCACTTTTCACCTCATTGAGAATGTACAAATTACCATTTGTTCTATAAGCATCAGCTATCAATTTTCCATCTTTCATGATTTTACATCCTCCAAAATGAAACATGAAAGTGTGCCCTTGGTCACACAACTGACTCACACTTAAGAGATTATGCCCCAACCCTTCAACATATAAGACATCCTTAGTTTTAGTTCTTCCATTATCCAAACTAAGTGTGCCTTTACCTTTTATGCTTGTTGTAGCATTGTCCCCAAATTTCACCGTTCCTTCATTCACTTTCTTTAGAGAGAGAAATTTGCTTTTGTCACTAGTCATGTGGGTTGAACAACCACTGTCAACATACCATTTGTCTTTCTCATCTTGGGCATCTAGTGCAACTTGTACAAGCATGGATTTTTCTTCCATTTCTTATTCCTTCTTCTCTTTCCAAACCTTGTTTGATTCATCCTTTTTCTTGTCACAAACATCCTTCTTATTTTGTCTCAAAGGCTCAGGAAAAATAGTTCTGCAAAAACGTGTTGTGTGCCCAAAATTGTCACACTTGTGACATAATGTTATAATCCATCAAAGGAGCAAATGAATTATAATACCTCTTCATGAGTTCAAAATCATTCCTTGTTCGAGCTCTACAATTTATTGCTTTATGCCCAAATTGATTACATGAAAAGTGTTGGCATTTCAATTAGCACCTTTGGAGTGCTTATTGGAAACGGACAACTATTGCAAGTATTTTAGTAACTGCTCTTCGAATTATAGAGAGGAAGATCCCTCTTTGCTAATGTTTTGAGTAAAAAGTACAGTAAACTAAAGTTCTTATCTTTTTTACTCAGCGGCAGGACACAAGGGTGCATAAACACAATGCGTTGCAGCTAAGGTTTTCTCTTGTTTATGCAGATCTTAATTACAACTAAACTAGCTTTTAATCTATCCTATCTCCTCAAGATAAACAAAGCATGACGTCATAGGAGCGGGAATGGATGGTTGGGTTACTTTTGCCGATCGTCTCGCCAGAATGAGTTTGAGGCTCTGAACTCTCAGATTCATGCTAGAATAAGGCTTTATGCAAGCAATCATTCTTTACAGTAAGATGGATCTCAAACTTGCCAAGGAGGAGGAACCCCTGTCCGAGGTATAGGCTGGGCAACAACTCGCTAGAAACAACAAATTATGATGAACTGGCTAACAAGATTCTCGAGGAGGTTACAACACCTATCCAAAGTGTAGGCCGAAAGACAACTCATTACACAACATCAAACGATAACTATTAACATCAAAATATCCGAGGAGGAACCCCTGTCCAAGGAGGAGATCGAAACAATAAGTTATAAGAACAAAAAGTTTGGAAGAACTCAAATCTTTAGATCAAACTGTTGGTGCCTTTTGATTTCCTTCTTCAAGCTTTCTCAACAAATTACAAAGAATTGGGACATACAAAGGTACGAAATCATACACAATTGCTCATCAAACCAATTAACTCTCATCCAAGACTGAACAAATATGCACTTTCAAACTTGTTGGCAACAATGGCGCAACAATTTTGCGTAGTAAATAAAAGTTACAAAATAATGAGCAAAGGCTCTTATTTATAGAACTCAAAGGAGTAGGCAACCCTAAAATCTCCTTGAGTTAACATTAAGTTCTTGCCAATCAACAAGATTTATTCTTGTCTAAAAGTAGGTGAGCAAATAGTTAACTGGTAATCTACTTCGGTTAACTGAAACTAAACAAAGAATCAACTGGAAGTCTACTTTAGTTGGCTGAAACTAAACTACAAGTAAACTTTAATTACAAAATGTGTCTCCAAAATAGACATCCACATTTAGTGGAGATAGAGATCCATAATTCGTGGTAGTCAAAAGAGACATCCTCAATTAGTGGGATCTGACATGCATGATTTGTGGGATAGAGAGTTAACTTGGAAAGGGCCATCAAGTTAACTTTTGTTCACCATTAATGCTATTATGGAGGGTAGGACGTCATTTGTGGGTGTTTTACACCTCTTTTCCGTTGGTCAACAGCCCTTCTATCCATTCGTCGACTTCTTCAACCTCTGGACAATTAATGCTTTGTACAATGATGATGTGGCATTTCAGCATCTCTTCACCATTCGCAAGTTGTTGCTGATATTCTATGCACTTTGCAATTGTGTCATCCAGCTTGGTGGACATGGCTGCAACCTTACTCAACTTGCAACCATTTGGGTCATCGAAAAAATGTGCTACGGACGACATCCTAGAATTGTTTTTCTACTATGCCTAACTTAATGTACGCACCTCGTTCGTGCTAATAAAGGCAAGGGATGGATATTACCAACGTTCTTGCGAAGTTGATAATACCTTCCACAATATGTCGGTACTCAATCAATTCCACAGAATTGGCATCATAGGCTTTCACCTTGTATGTTAGTTGTTCTTTCCAAGCAAAGAGATGTTGCTTGTTCTCTGTAGTAGTAACTGATTGGTACACCAATTGTAAATTTGTGACTGTGATTTCATCCCCAAGCCTCTTCTCTGTTGTCTCTAGTTCTGACTGTTGAATCTCTACGCGAAGCCCATGTGCTATGTTCCTCAACTGGTACATTTATGCCAGTATACACCATCCTTTGACAACAAATTCCCCGACTTGATTTCATTTAATCTTCAAATGAAATCATTAATTAAAATAAAATAAAACTATTTCTTTTATTTTCTATGTGCATTTAATTTCTACCACCAATTAATTCAATAAACAACAGTAAAGTAAGAAACAATACAATATGATTATTTAAATGAAATTCTAATGCAATTATATGGTTACTAAGTGTTTGTGTGTGCGAGAGAGTCCATTCCATCTAACCCTACCAGGTAGCTAGCCTCCTCTACCTTAACCACACCCTTGGTCTTCGACAACCTGCAACTGATGAAAACTCAGGCACCCATTAATAGATTAGTGTCCAAAAATAAATCGGAGCAATATAATTTATCATTCCAAAATAACATTTTCTATATTGCATCAGTTCAAAATAATATTCATTGCATTTCATCTTTTTTTCAAAATAAAATAATCATTTACTTATTTCATCTTTCAAAATAACTTATTATTTAATCTACTACACACAATTATCCATATATTAGTTCCACATAAAGTAAATCCAAGTAGCATCAAAGTCTGAGACGTGACAAAGAATCTCCTCAGAATTCGTCAAGCTATCCAACAAATCTGACAGCCAGCTCATCGGGTCAGTCTAGCTCCCGAAATCGCAAATTCATCTGAAGGTTAGAAAACACAAAAATTGAAGAACATCAGAAAAATGGCTAACACTGGGAGCCATGGGAGCCCCTAGCTAGCCAAGGGCGCCCATGATTTTGGGAGTCCAAATGATGTTTTTATCAAATGTTGCCTCCAAGATCATCATCTCAGATTCAATCAGGCTCTGCAATGCGATAATCAGCCAGTTCACAGGAGTCACTAAGCGCCTGGAATCAAAAAACAAACTAAGGTCAAAATCAAGCAAAAAAAAGTTGCAAATTTCAAAAAATGGCTGTCTGCCAAGAAGGGTGTCCAAGTTTTCATGCCTTAGAGAAATTTCCAAATTTTCATCATTCAGCTCTCAAACAGCGTCCACATTCAACAAACCTGCTCAAGATTGGCTTCAAAGATTTAAAGTTGGAGAATAAAGTGTTTTATTCGCCCTCAAAACCTATTTAAGATGTCTTTGGCATTCATTATTCATAGATTTTTGTAGGTGGCATCCAAAGCAAGAGAGGAAACAAAAAAAATTATTCATTTCAAGATTTGGATGCCAAAATGTGATGTTTTTTCAGAATTCTTCATATTTTCCAAATCAGCTCACACAAACGTTCGCTTTTTCATGCGTCAAATTTCCAAGGCATCAATTTTCACAAGAAGGGAGTCATCTTTTTCAATTTTCAACAATCTGGGTCAGCTTGGTTTTTGATTCTCTACAACTTTGGAAAAAAAATCAACTTTCAAGAACTTGGTTTTTTCAAGCATGTCCAAGAAATCCTCAGTATTTTCAAAATCTAATCAACTGGGTTCATCGAAAATGTGATTCTGCACAAAACCTAGCTCTCAACTTTTTTCAAGAAAATCCTAAATTTTAGGGTTTCTGCTTTTTCAACTAACCATCAACAATTTTCAAAATCGGACGATCTGGGTCTCTTTGTAACGCTATTCTACACAAAACCCATATCTCAGATTATTTTTGAAAAATCTGCCCTTTGAAGAAGAAAAATCAGCAGGCTATTTTTAGCTTTTTGTGCAAAACTTGTTCGAGCTTAGTCGAAATTACAGTCAAAATTCAAGTTTTTCCAGCATGCAGTATTCTCCCATGGAATTCAAAACCAAGCAGCAGATGGCCGAGTTGTTTGCAGCTTCAGGTCGGACGATGTTCAGAAGTGTTTTTCAATAACACCATGGACAGAAAACATCATCATCTCAATCGAAGAACGTGAAAAGGTGTGGCATGAGCAAAAAGACAAGTATTGGAAAAGAGTTGTACAATACTCTTCCATTGAAAAATCAGGAAAAGTGTCAGATTATAAAAGTTGCAGAGGAAACGAAGGAATGTTAGAAGATGGTCACACATAGGGTAAAAAAAGATATGTTGAAGTAAGATGATATATTTATAAAAGGTCATCACTCCAATTGCAAAGCCGCCGAAATTAGCAAGATTTGATAAAGCAGTTAAAGATGTCAAAGATTCTCTAAGTTCAATTGCAAAAGGCGAAGAAATCCAAGAAAAGCGGAATATTTCCCTAGATAGTATCAATGCTCCAAAGAATGAGGCAATTACCAACTTTTTGGCAGATTTACTTTCCCAAAATACCAATGGATGAGTTATCTTATCAAGGCAACAAAGGTCTCCAAAGATAGATTTAAAGCAGCAGTTAACTCGATGTCTTTTCCGAGTTTTCTTGCTATTCTTGTCTCATACTTATCTATTCTTTGTGAGAGAGAAAGAACCAAGTTGTAATAGTTGGCACTTTCCCTGTCTTTTGCTTTCGTAGGTTGTTAGATAGTTATCTTGTTCTAGTTTTAGAAATTAAGCTTGTATGTTGGCAAGTCTTGGTTGTAAAAGCAAGGATATTTTAGGGTTCCCTACTCCTCTACTTGTGTATAAATAAGGGCAGCCTTGCCCATTTTTCTTTAACGCTTATTGTAATAGCAAATTGTTGAACCTATTTTTCCTATAAATTGTTATTCAATGTCAGTTCACTTAGTGTAAGAGCAAGCTTGTATGCCTACCTTTGCTGCAAGATATTGTTTAGTTCCTGTGTTAATTGTGTCAATGTATTCTGGTTGATCACTAAACTGTAAGCTTGCTATTGCTACAATCTTGCTGTCCCAAAAGTGCAATCTTTGTTATTTGAAATTTGAGAAAAAGAAATTTGATGCCTACTTTGCTGCTTTGATCCACTATCTCAGGTTTCCGTTTTATGTATTTCACTTATATAATCTTTATTTCAACTTGCATCTAAAGTACAATGAGTCTTAAGGTGTGCGTTGGGAGTGAGTTTATGTGAGTTTTGTGTCAAAGAATCATTCATCATTTACTTTTAACTCTCAAGCTCTGAATTTACTTGGGTTGTTAAAAGCGTCATTAGAGTAGGCTTAGTTGTAATTGGAATTCAAAAGGAGAAAATCTCAACTACGATACTAGAGTTTTATAACCTTGTGCTCTTAGCTGAACAAAAATATTGGCAATTAGTTTTAGTTTACGTTCTTTAAGCAACAACAGCAAAGAGGGAGCTTCCCCTCCTAATTTGAAGAGCAGTTAATCTGTGCATAGCTGTCCATTTCTAATTCGCATACCAGAAGTGTGAATTGAAACGCCAACACAACTATAGTGCACTTATGCCAAACATTTCTCATTGCATCTTATGCATACTCACTTCCAAATGGCTCACTTTGTCATCTAATGAAGACAACATCATATCAAAAGCACCACCTAACCCTAACTTGAAATTGTCATCCTCTTTGTTAGGATTTTTCTCTAGTGTACCAAATAAGTTCTTGCTTTGACCTCTAGTTTGCATCCTTGTCATGTTAAGGCTTGATAGTGCAGAATTTGATTTTCATCGTTGACCCAACTTTGCCCAAACAATTTTTAAAATGGCATCAGTCCCAAATCCATAAATGCAAAGAACAGACCTCTATTTAATTTTTGTGAGTTTTCTGAAAATGTAAAGAAATCAAAAGCATTCCAAAAATTCATCCTATAAAACAAATTTATGAAAAACCCTAAACTTGCAATAACTCACTCAATATTGATCACAAAAAGCTGAAAATTGGACTCTTAACATTCTTGAATGACCTTCCAACTTCATTAAAAGAAAAATCCAAATAGTTTGCAAGATATAGATGATTCTAAAAAATAAGAATTCCGTCCACATTTTTGCCCAAATCAAAGCTCTAATACCACTTGTAATGATATTAGTTGCACATTAGAAGAATATAATAGGAAATACTTATTAATAAGGAATTACTTGTGAATATTTAATAATAGGCCACTTCAAGGGGCAACCTCCAAAAGTCTTCAATAAAAATAGAATTTGCAATATGATGATAATATACTAAACAGTACCTCCTATTTATACCCTGATTCTCCCATGGAGAGTACTCAAGCCAACCCTACTACCAATATAAAGCTATAGAAATGATCATATGACTGCATTAAAGATTATCCTACCCACAATTCGGCCATACATTTCTCAAAGCATGCTATCGGTTAAGGGCATAGCACTCTTAGAGCTATTAGCGAACAAACTAATAATGTGGTTGCTCACCAACATACATTCCCATTCATCTTGTCCATTATATATAAGCAATGATAGAAGAAAGAGGTTGAAGCTTGAAAATCATTTCACAACCTAAGATATTCAAGTATACAAAGAGAAAATACATTCCCACATGTGAGTAATTAATGAGGACAGTAGTTTCTACCTGGAAGGTACCCATACAAGCTGCTGGAAAGACCCTCTGATAGCATGTGCAGAACTCATTATTTCCATTAGATCATAGGTTGTGTTTTGCAATTAAATTAGTTCTTTCATTTCTGCAATTTACTTTTCCCGTTGGACAATGTAGGATTTCCATTCCAGTATTTAATTAGATGAATATTTATGTTTATTTGCTGTTGCGTCATTTGAATTCCTGTTACAGTTTAGTATTTGATGTGTGCATATAGTACTGGTGTCTCATAAGTTCATCTCTTGGTTGATGATATAAGTGTCACCACTTCAAAGAGCTACAAGACTATTGGGATCTCAACAATTGAAGAGAAATAGAGTTATCGTAGAGAACTATGGAAGCCAATTCTCAAGTTAATGTAAACAAGTTGAAATTTGAGGTAGATGATCAAGTGAATTGCTGAAATTTGTGGACTGGTGGGTTCTACAAGGCAATTGTTTGATCATTGGTATGTAGCAAACATTTCTTTGAAAGTTTTTTGCAAAGTTTCTTGGATAAAACTATACAGTTATTTTAACATCAACAGATTACACTCTGTGATCCAAAATTAGGAATAATTAGGTCTTGACGTTGTCTTTGCTTAGCACCATTATGAGGTCTGGGCAGATCTGGTTCAAATTCAGTCGAGTCCAGATTTTTTGAACCAGCCAGATCTGTCCTATTAGATCTAGACTTTTCAATTGCTATAAAAATATTACCAAATTTTGGATTTCTGGATATTTTTGACCTCCAGAACAACCTGTTGTGACCTTTTTCACACATCACCCCATTCAAGATGGGGACCCCCTATTTTTTTGCTCCATTCTGGTCTTTTGGCTTTGGTTTTGCCTCTCTCTCTCTCTCTCTCTGGTCTTTCTGTCCTTTCAGGGATGTCCCGTCGTTTGACCTAGGTTGAAATGTCAGCTAAGTCTGTGAAATTAGGGTTTCTCATCCTTCAGGCTTGTTTAAGGTCAAATAAGGTTATCAAAGTGAAATCTAAGTGCAGAAGTACAATCAGAAGGCTCACGGTAGGATCCCACTAAATTTTCATTGAGATATGACAACTTACTATTTTTAGTAAGTACCTAATTTGGAGGTCTTCTCCTCAAAATTTTGGGATTCTGACTGCTTCAGCACATCTAGGTAACTTCAAGGTGCCTGCACGTAAAATTTGAACAGATTCTGACAACTTGCTATTTTTAGCAGTTCCGGCTTCAAGAGCCATTTTCAGGGTTCACATGTGTGATTTTCCAATGCATGTTTGGAGAATATTTATGGGTTTTTCAAAACCTTCGCAATGATGTAGCATGCAAGTCAGGAAGATGACTTTCAGCAGTTCAACCTTCAAAAGCTATTTTTAGGGTTTGCATGCGGAGTTTTTCAGTGCATGTCAGAATATTCCTTATGGGTTTTGCGAGAGCTTCATAGTGATATGACTTGCAAGCATAATGGATCATTTTTTAGGGACTTACTATTTTTAGCTAGTGCCCGCATGTTGACCATTTTTTTGGGTTTTTCTGGGTTTTTTGAGATCCCTCGAGCACTGTGACATGCAAACTCATCCAACATTAGATTGATCGCTTTCCGAACATTTACTATAAATAGCAGGTTCACTCCAACAGCTCTCTGACAGTTCGGTTCAACAAGCAGAACAACATGCAACAGAAATCAAGTCAAACGAAAACAGTTCAGGGTACATGCAAGTCAAATTAGGGTTTCCACTGTTATGCCTAAAAATAGGGGGTGAAACATAGAAATTGTCAAAATAAAGTACCCCATCATGATCAGCATCTTTCAAGCAACCTACGGGCAAAATTTGAACGAAATCAGAATACTTACTATTTTTCAGGGAAACCCGGGGACGCGTCCCCCCCCCCCAAATGCCCCGTACCCGTTTCCGGGACGTACCGGGTACCGGGGGGCGGTAGGGGGACGGCAGGGGACCGTCCCTCTTTTTTCAAAAAACTCAGGAAATGTGCCGGGGACGGGGGGACGGCATTGACTAGAAGAGGGACAGCTGACCGTCCCCAGGGACGGCCAGGGGACGGTTGAGCCATCCCTCAACCGCCCAGGGGACGGTTGGCCGTCCCCCGCGTTTTAGACACTTGTAACTTGAAAAAAAAATCACAATTTTTAAAAATTTCGGCCAAGCATACGTGGCATGTGTGGGCCCCATTTATTTTGACTCTCTTATGAAAGGAAAAGGGCCTCTCTAACCTCATTATGTGCATTTTGTTTGTTTGAGCAGCCAAGGGTTTGAGAGCAAAAGAAGTTGCAGCCATTGAAGGAGAAGGAGCAGCAGCTTGAAGGAGAAGAGGAGGTTGAAATAGTGTTGAAGGGAGTGCAAATCCACTAAAGAGGTATGCATTTTCTTTCTCTATTTTTTTTTTTTCATTTTTTTGCAAAATATGAAGCATACATTGTCTGATTTTTTTTATTTTTTTGCATTTTCAGTTTAAACTTGCATTCTAAAAACAAAAAACATGAGCAGCAGTGAGAATGGAAGTGATAGTGAAGTTGAAATGCAAATTAGAAGGCAAAGTGGTGGGGGTGGTAGTAGAACTAGAGAGCAAAGAAGTGAAAGAACCCCAATCCAATGCCATCCTTCATCAACCAATACCAAAACTATGGAAGACTATGCAAGACACCCATTAAACCCAAAAAAACCATTCCTTCGATATGTTACACCCGTGGGTGAAAGACAAAAAAATTCAGGGGGGAGTAGGGTTTGGTTTTGCCATATTTGTGAAAAAGACTTTAGGGGCAGCTACACAAGAATTAGGTCTCATTTTTTGGGTGAGGTGGGCCATGGAGTTAGAATGTGTCCTTCATTGACAGATGCCCTATTTTTAGAATGCCAACAAATTCAAATAGAGTGTGATGGTGGGGTTCAAGGTGGGTCTCCTTCTTTCCCAAGTGCACAATCATCCATGCCTACTCCTAGTCCTTCCACGGTTGGTAGTAGTGGAGTTCTCTTAAGAGCAAAGAGGAAGGTGAGTGGTAGTGGTAGTGAAAAGGCAACCTCAGTTGAGTCCCTGTTTAATAACCAAGCACGAGAGAGTACTGAATCCGCCATTGCCAAATTCTTTTTTGCACATGCCATTCCATTTCATGTGGCCCGTTCCTCTTATTTTAAACAAATGGTGAGAGAATTAACCACAGTTGGTCCTTCATTCATACCCCCTGGAGATCATAAGCTACGCACCACCCTCCTAGACAAAGAGTACTCCAAAGTTAATGTGTTAATGGAGGACATGAGGCAAACGTGGATGAGGACGGGGTGCTCTATAGTGATGGATGGGTGGACTGATTGTAGACGTCGGCCACTCATCAATGTCATAGTCACATGCCCTGCTGGTTCTTATTTTCTTAGAGCCATAGATTGTTCGGGGAAACGTAAGGATGCAGAATTTCAGTTTTCCATTTTGAGAGATGCTATAGAGGAGGTTGGGGCTGCAAATGTGGTGCAAGTGATCACCGATTCTGCACGTGTGTGCAAATCAGCTGGGTTGATGGTGGAGGGTCAGTACAGGCACATATTTTGGACCCCATGTTGTGTTCATGCATTGAACAATGCATTGAAAGACATAGGGAAGCTGGATTGGGTGAAGAAAATAGTGGCAGAAGCTAGAGATATTCAAATGTTTATTTGCAATCACCACACCTCACTTGCTCTCTTCAGAACATTTTCAAAGAAGGAATTTCTCAAACCTGTTGAGACAAGGTATGCCACTCACTTCATTTTGTTTCACTTTCAATTTGTATTCATAATCTGATTTTGTTTTAAATTTTAAATTTTTAATGAATCAATGAATGAACATTGAATGTAGATATGCCACATACTTCATCTTGTTAGAGAGGATGGTAGAGGTGTATGAGCCTCTACAAGCAATGATGGTCAATGCAGAGTGGGCTAGATGGCCTAATGCAAGTTCCACGGACGGAAAGAATGTCAAACAAAAGATCCTCGATGACGATTGGTGGGCCAATGTGAGGTAAGACATTAGATGGCTGATTTTCATATTAAATTTCTGATTTTAATATTTTAATTTTATTGTCCAATGTTCCAATTTTTGAAGTTTCTAACATGTCAATTAACTTGTCAACTAATTAGTTTGAACTTTTTGTTTGCATTTTGCAGATATATTTGCTCCTTCATCTCCCCTATTGTAGATGTCATCAGATATGCTGATACAGACTCTCCTAGTCTTGGAGAGATTTATGAGACATTTGACAGTATGCTTGGGAAGATCAAGCAAGTTATTTCGACAAAGGACCCCACTTTGGATTTATATGAGCAACACATTGGGCCCATTGTGACTCGAAGGTGGAATATAATGAACACCCCACTTCACATGGCTGCCTTTGCTCTAAATCCAAAATGGTATGCACCAAGGCCTGGTAGGGTGCCTCCATGTGATGATAGTGAGGTTTTAGATGGGTTCACACGGGCCATTGAAAAGATTTATCCAGCAGAGCAGGCTTCACTAGTTCGGTCACAATTCCTAGACTTTGCAAATCTTTCGGGCCCAAACTTGAGTAAACCACAAGCGAGGTTGGATAGAGCTATATTAGCTCAATCAAACCCTATTGGATGGTGGACCTATCATGGGAGGGATACACCGCAGTTGAAGACACTTGCTACTCGCCTTCTTGCACAGGTTGCTAGTTCCTCTGCTGCAGAGAGGAATTGGTCCACGTATAGCTTTATCCACTCCCTCAAGAGGAATAGACTTACCTCTAGACGAGCGGAGAAGCTAGTGGCCGTTCATAGTGCTCTTCGGCTTCAGGATCGGCAGACTCCAGAGTATCGACAGACTCCAGCTCTACGGTGGGATATTGATCCCGAGGATGTGGCCCAGGTAGATGAGGAGGAGACAGTTGAGGGTTTGGTTGGGGTTCCGTTGGTTGAGGAGGAGCATCACAGTGGCAGTGACTCAGAGGATGACTCTGATTTTGATGCGGTTATGAGGGATGATTAGGGGCAGCAGTGCTCTTTGACTTTGTTTATTTTGTATTCTTTACTGACATTGTATTTTGATTTTTATAGCAAACTTGAAAACTATATGGCAGCAATGTAGCCTTTGGGCATTTTGATATAAGTTTATAAATTATAACTTGGAGGTTGTTTCATGATTCGTGTATGTTAATTTTGAATGCGTATTGAGTATTGGCATAATGTTGGACACAAATGTTATATGTTAGTGTTCTATAATGTGTATTATGCATGCCTTATCCATGTTATCATATGAATATTTAAGATTTCCCTATATTTTTATATAGCCGTCCCCTGCCGTCCCTAATTTTGGCCTCAAAAATCGGAAACTTGGGGACTCGTCCTACCGTCCCTGTCCCAGAAACTTGGGGTAACCTTGCTATTTTTAGTAAGTCATTCCATGGCTAAAAGTAGCATGTCTATGCTGAGGCTAGGTGTGAACAGGTCACTTAAAACATCAGGATCAAGTGGAGCAAATTTCAAGTCAAACGAAGCTGCAGAGGTCAATCAATTTTAGGGTTTGCTAAAAATAGCAGGGTGGCTAAAAATAGCAAGCAAGCATGGACAACGAGTATAAACAAGGTAGCAAGGTCACAGGAGGCCTAATCACGCCAACTCCAGTTCAGAACAGGTGAAAAAGCAGAGGAAAAGCCTTGGGGATCCACACTTCTCCAGATTTACTAAAAATAGAGTGGCAAGAAATAGCTGAGAGGCGTTGAATATTTAAAGTGCAAACTAGAAGGAGGATGTTAGAAATACGCCCAAGAGTGGAGGATGCCTGATGAAACTTGCTAAGTGTTGAAAATTCCCCCTCATACCTCCAGATGCGCCCAGCTAACAAGTCAATGGAGAAGGCCTTGAAATTTGCTAAGTGTTTAAAAATTCCTCCTCATAGGGTGAAATGCGCCCAAAAATTCCTTCATCATGTGTGAAATGCGCTCAAAGTTTCCTCCTTCACATGGGAAATGCACCAAGAGAGGAGAAGGCAAGAGGAAAAATGCTAAGGCGTGGGAATTCCTTCCCACCTCCCTAAATGCGCCCTCAAGTTCCTACACACCACATGAAATGCGCCTAGGATTGAGGGTGGTCTAACATGAAATGCGCCCAAGGAAATTAGTTAAGGCAAGGTGAAGTTTGGCGTGGAAAATTCCTCCTCCACATGCTATATGCGCCCAAAAGCTCCTTCATCATGTGTGAAATGCGCTCAAAGTTTCCCCCTTCACATGGGAAATGCGCCAAGAGAGGAAAGACATGGCAAAAATATGCTAAGGCATGGGAATTCCTTCCCACCCCCTAAATGCGCCCCTACTTGGAAGTCCCACATGCTAAATGCGCCCACAACTTCCTCTAGCATACCTCAAATGCGCCCAAGGTGTGGGCAAGGTTGCAAGAATTTTCTAAGGCACGAAGGAGTTCCTCCTCATGAGGTGAAATGCGCCCTCAAAGCCAAGAGTGAAAGTGGCCTAAGTAAAATGTGCCCAAGAGGTAGAAAGGGGGAGGTATTGAAATTTTCTAAGCGTTGGCGGATTTCCTTCACACCACCTCATATGCGTCCTTAGGTGGAAGTTAACACATGAATATGCGCCCTTGTCTGTGGAGGAAATGCCTAAGATTTGAAATGGAGGTTGATACATGGAAATGCGCCCTTCAAGGGCAAGATTAACAAAAAAATTAATTTTCCTAAGGTATTTTCTAAGGCAAAATGAGAAATACGCCTAAGGAAGGGGTGATGTCAAAATTTTCAAATGCAAGGTGATATGCGTCCAGGTGTAGAGGGGAAATTCTTCAGAAAATCAAGGAAAAATGCCAAGGCAGGAAAATGAAGATTGCAGGTGTGGAATGCATCCAAAATAAGAACGAATGGACCTTAGAAAATTTTATTAATTTTTTCAAAATAATAAAAATTAAACGTACCCCTTCGTCCGGATACACATGAAAACGATGAGTTCTGAGGGGAAATTTCTTCTGGGTATTGGACATTTCCCACTGGGAGATGATTTAAACTTGTTCCACACCTCGCTCATATCGTTTTGACAGATATTTTTGCTCGGCGCCTGTTTTAATGAATTGCTTAGGCGAAATTAAAATTTCTCTAAGGCAAATGAGATGAATGCTTTTACAAAAATGCCTTAGCTTGAGAATTGAACTGGATGACTGGAATAATTTTGCCGAAGCAAGCGTGAAATCAAATGCCTTAGCCAGTTGAGATGAAATTGTTTATGGAGAATATTGGATTTAATATTTTTAATGCCAACATGATGAAGCAGGCCTGTGCAGGAGTGATGGATTTTCAAAGTTCTAGAAGTCAAATATTCTAATGCTCCGAGTGACAAGTGTTGCGACTGGCAAAGGAGGGAAAACGGAAATTCAAAAGTTTGATAAGTTTAGCCTCTTCCAAAAATCAACCTGCCTATAAGACTTCTAACTCTTTTCATATTCCTCAAATTGTTGAATGCTGAGAAGTTCTAAGTTGTTGAAGTACGAATTTGCAAAGGAGAGTCTCTCAGAGTGCTGAGGTGTGCGAATTTGAGAAGAGAGGTTTCAAATTGCTGAATGTTGAACTTCTCAAATTGCTGAAAAGTACGAATTTGAAGAGGAAACTTCTAAGTTGTTGAGGTGTGCGAAGTTGAGGAAATTTCTCAAAGGCTGAAAGTGTGAGTTTGCAAAAGATAAACTTCTCAAGTTGCTGAAAGGTGCGAACTTAAGAGAAGTGAAGTTGCAGAAAGGTGCGAATTTAAGAGAAGTTTCAAGTTGCTGAAAGTGAGTTGCTACAAGCAAATATTTCTAAGTGCTAGGGGTGTGTTGCTACAAGTAGAAACTTCTGAGTGTTGAAGTGACCAAGGCATTGAGGTTTGCAGTTGAAAATGTCGAAGTCTTGCAGCCTTTTTACTTTCGAAAATCTGTTGGCACTCTCAAGGTGGTATTATTTTTCTAAATCTCATTTACTAACGACTACCTTTCATTTTTGCAAAATGGCTGAAACAAGTAGAAGAGTTGCAAGAAGAGGAAATTATGTTGAGTCCAGCAAAGCGAGCACATCAAGGCAGGCAGTGATAAAGAAGTTGAGCAAATCCTTCCTGCCAGAATCAAAGTTTTCGTCGAAATTGGGCAAGTTGAGTGACGCAAATCTTGGCTCATTCAACTTGGAGACTTTCAGAAGGCGAATAATGGGAACTGGAGGTCATCATTCGTCGGTCACTTCTCACAACATTGTCAGGAGTGGACTTTACGCAGCTATTGGTTTTCCACCAGCAATCTGGTGCCCAAAGCTGATCATGGAATGTGCCAATTGCTACAACATGGAGCAGAGGACTATCATTTCACCGGATGGCAAGTTGTTGGCCAATCTTACACCTGAAGCAATTGGGGAGGCATTTGGAATCCCAACTCATGAAAAGATGATTTACAAAACAAGGGAGAAGGCTGAAAGAATGTACTCATCCACATTTGACCGATGTGCTGACTTGATAAATTCCAGGTGGATGAACAAGCCTAAGCCAACTGACACGAAGCTACCGAAGCAAATAATTTTAGAAGATTTGAAGAAGGAATTTTGTGACTTAATCATGATGTTGAGCAGGGTTGGAGGGTGCCCCCAAGCGTTCATCTTTGAACCTTGGATGTTTTACTAGATCAGCCTTGTGCTAGAAGGCGAAGAGTACGTGGACTAGGCATTGGTGATCAGTGATAATCTACATGAGCAACTCCGGAGTCTAAGGAGAACGAAAAAAATTTATATGAATTCTTATATTGTCTACAGGCTGGCCCGAATGACAAAATACAGAGGGATATCGTATAAAGAGCCGATTGGGTGTGGCTCTCAGCAGTTTAAAATTCATGAGGCTTGTCCACAGTTACATTTGACAAGCACATCCAATTACAAGAGGGTCAATGACGCCTTCACAATGCATATAACGAGGACCTTGCAGCAAAGGACTTGTCACAGAATATCCAAGGAGGCACAAGAGCTGATTGAAAAGTTCGAATGTTGGTTTATCCAGTTTCTGAAGTTTACCTACATTAGGCTGCAAGGATTTTCTTCTTACCCGCACAGATTGCCTCGATATCCCACGAACAGGATTGTAGTGCTGGAAATATCTAGGCAACTCATTGCCTATGATAAGATTCAAAAGAAGAAGAAGAAAGGTGGATTTGAAATCCCTATCACCATGGGGAATTCGGATGAAATTTGTCCATCACTACAGGCAGCCAGAGAGGCAGAAAACGAGCTTCAGTTTTTCCACCTCTCCTACCATACCAGCAGACAGCACTATGATCCCCACAGGAATATCAGATGGATATTGTCCCAAGAGTTCAAGCATAAGGCACAAATCGAAGACTTTTGGGCGAGTGCGGTGGACGAGGTTGAAGTTAGGAAGAGGATGTTTTCACGAATACCGTTGGGGATGATTAGGGAATGCGAGATTGTCCCAGTGCCAGACCAGATTGAGGAAGATATAAACGTGATACAGGCTAACTATGAAACAGTGAGGGATACGCCACTCCCACTCCCAGATTGGTCAGAGCCAGAGATTACAAACTTGGATACACTCTGCATCCCAGTCTTGACATTCACACGGAGTTGGGTAGAGAGGCATGTGAGCCGACTTAAGGGCAGATCAATTCCCCTTACAATTTGATGGGAGATCACAGATCACTAGCGCCTAGGCAAAGAAGGCAGGTTGCTCAAGCTCCAAAGCCACGAGGGAAAGAACCAATGCAGCGTGAGCCTCAAAGAATTGAAGAGTCCACGCATACACCATCACAAACGCATTCTCCGAGTTTGCAGGAAGTGTCACTGTTTGCTAATCAAAGAGAAAGATTGAATTAAGAACAGGTATTGCGAGAAGTCAGCCACCCCGTAGAGAGTCAGTGGGCCAAAGCATCAATATGCCTAGAGAGCAAAATCAGCAAGAGACAGAGGAAGGAACGGCCACTAATACTCAATTTCAGCATGAGATTGAGGCAGCTCTTGAGGAAGATGCTACTTCGGATCAGGATGCCCAGAGCTCAGGAGATAACGAGCCTTTAGAGATGGATGAGCCTCGTCAGCACGAGGGCATAGAAGAAGTTCATGAGGTAGAGGCCAGAGTTGAGCAACCCTTCATTATTTCTGACTTACAGCAGGAGGTGCCAGAGTGGCTAAGGGACAGGATGAGACATGATCTTTTTGATGAGACTGATCCAGCAGCTGAGATGGAAGAATTGTTGAGTAGGATCAGTGCACCTCCAACAAAGAAGAAGGCCAAAAAGTTCTCTAAAATTTCAACTGATGAGGATGGCTCTCGGACATTGCATGTGGTTGTACCTAGGATAGAATGTGATTGGGATGAGGTTGTTCCGGAGAATTATGTGATCACTACTATGGAACTTGACCGCCCTACTGGAGCACAGGTGGTTGAGGAGTGCGACAATTCATATCAGGCACTTAAGGATAGATTTCTTTGTATCGAGGGCAAATACAAAAGATTGAAGGTGGAGCACAAAACACTGATTGGCTATGTACAACACTTGTCCCGTCCTTGTGGGCAAGAAAATCCGGCAATTGAGCTCCCAGCCGAGCTTCCTAGGGAGTCAATCAGTGGTCTTGAAGATTTGAAAAGAATGGTACAAAAGGCAGATAAATGGGTTGCCAATGTTCGTGTTGAGACAAAAAAGTTTATGGAGGATCTTACACATGCCTATCGGCAAGCCTCCAACATTATGACAAGGATGGAGGCAATGAATCAAGCTTGGGGTGAGGCTCGTACCTATCAGACGAAAGTTGTTCTTCGCCTAGGAGCTTTGATGCACACACCTCTACAGAATTTGGTTGGGGGAGGCGTGATTCAGGAAGGTGATAGATACGACTTCGCTGGCTGGTACTGTTCTGTGGTCACAGGCCAAGGATTCTATGATGCATCATAGGCAGATTCGGTCAGGGTTAGAAAGGCCATGACAAACATTTTTGATGGAGTCCTCAATACACTAGAGGCTATCTTTGCCAGGAGGTTGACTTCTGAGGAGGTGACTGCAGATGGCTTGAAGAGTAGATTGGCACCATTCTTTTCAGAGGTGAAGGCCTTTGTCCAGGATGATTTCGAGAACACCTCCACCTTCTCCAGCATCATTCAAAATACCCAAGATGCTCTAGTCGCCTAGAAGAAATCTTGTGCCCGGCATGGGCAAACAGTTACGGTGCTGGAATTTCAGCTGGATCATATCCCTCCCATTTCAGATCGGGAAGTTGAGGCTATGTTATCCAGGTTCATTAATTTTGCAGCCAGGGAAAAGGAGAAAGGAAACGCCCTTTTGGATGATGATCTTCTGCAGGAGGATGATGTGCATTGATTGCTGGCAGTGGTTCCTGCAGAGGAGTGGAGAATCTTCGGTGCATTCATTGCCCCACTCCTCTCAGTGGCGATTTTTAGGGTTAAGGCCCTAATCAGGGCAGATGTGGCTCAATTTGAGCCCTTCATTGTATTTGAATCTAAGCCGTCCACTGGACTGGGCTTGATATAAAAGGGGTATCCCCCCTCATTTGTAATATAGATAGTTAGAAAAAAATCAAAGATAGAGTTGAGCTAGAGAGTCGAGGAGCCATAGTGAATAGTTAGAAGTTAGCTTAGTTTGAAAAGGAAAGAAAAGCTTTCCCTTTGAAAGTTTTTTGTAAGAAGTTGTTGTGGAGAACTCTCATAATATAAAGAATTTCATTGATTGGTGATCCCCTCTTTCGTTGTGAGTAGTTGACAAAGTTTTTTCATCTTTCCAATTCAAGTAGATAGAGTAGAGTAGATTTTATTTTATGCAAATAGTTGGTAAATGTGGAATGCGGCATTTGATTTGAGCAAGTCTTCTCTCATCCATACCACTAGCGGGCTCGCTGAGGGTGAGTTCGCCCTGCGTGGTCAACTGGAGTATTGGCACTTAACTTCGATTCTGATTCATATGTCAATATGCATCGTTGTGATGGTTTGTGCATGTTGTGTCATAATTTGTACACCGTTCTCATCCTTTGAAGATTGCACCAATTTTGTAGAAGTTGTCCAAAGGGAGGCAAAGCAAAGTCTAGTTCGAAGCTTGTTAAAGTTGACCCTCGTATTCCACCTTTAGGAGTAGACAATAGAATCCCTACCCTTATCCTTTTAAATTCAGCATTTTCTCGGTTAGTCTAGGAATCAGAGCATCATAGCCAAATCTTTCATCTGCTTCATAAGTTGAACAATTGCATAAGTCCCCTTGGAATACCCAACATATTCACATCAAACCAACTGAGGCTATCCCCTTGCATAAGGAACCTTGGAGTTGAACGCATGATCTTTCATGCAATCTTAGCATGCGGAACACTTTGATCAAGAGAGGATAGAGTGTTCGTTGGATAAAGGATAGAGTATCTTACTGCCTTAGAAAAGAGAATACAATATCGATAGCTTCTCAATCAGAGGTTTGAGCTTTTCAAGAGAAAATCCAAAACACCCGAGGAAGAAGAATATCAGGTAGCATGTTGAAAATGACTGATAATAAAATGCAACTAACGAATACCAAAATATCATTATATTCCAAATTGAAATGTATACAAAAATGATAAAAGTAGACTTTTCATGACTGAAATCAAAGCCCCAAAGAGCTACAAGACTATTGGGATCTCAACAATTGAAGAGAAATAGAGTTATCCTAGAGAACTATGGAAGCCAATTCTCAAGTTAATGTAAACAAGTTGAAATTTGAGGTATATGATCAAGTGAATTGCTGAAATTTGTGGACCGGCGGGTTCTACAAGGAAATTGTTTGATCATTGGCATGTAGCAAACATTTCTTTGAAAGTTTTTTGTAAAGTTTCTTGGATAAAACTATACAGTTATTTTAACATCAACAGATCACACTCCGTCATCCAAAATTAGGATTAATTAGGTCTTGACTTTGTCTCTGCTTAGCACCATTGTGATGTCCCTGGATTTGGAACCCTAAAATGTAAATACAAAAGGAATTAAATATATATAAATAATTACAACCTGAATATCGTTATAATTATAATTATTATCGATATTAAAATATAGACATTAACAATTTAAATAGTATAATCACTACGATATATATATATATATATATATAAGTTAACCATATAAAACACCACAATCAATATAGCATAATAAATAATAAAAGATATGAAATTGTAATCAGGAGATAATACTACAATCATGATTATTATATATATATACTATAGATATTAAAATATAAATATTGACAATTTGGTTATGACAAAGACACCATAACATTTTAATACAAAATATAAAATAGTAATTATAATAGAGCGTGTGAAAGAAGGAAAGACCCTCACTTTAAGTTGCTGCTCTCTATCATAATTTTAGAGGTTGGTGCCCAAGATACATAATGATTGTGTAGCGGAGAAGATCAATAGCTCCGAGCAATATCAAAGGATACCTAAATATTCAGTGGACATGCTCCTATCGAATTCATTGGAGTGATTCATGCTATCGTGTGCCCTTATGAATGAGACATTTCCAAATATCGGGTCTTTAGATTGCAGATAGCCACGCAAGGCATATCAACGGGATACGGCCTCAAGACAGGGAAAAGCTATGGTAAAATATCTTTACTATCAAACTTTAATAAAGTCATGGATGATAAAGAACGAACACTGGGAATGTTGTTGATCGATAAAACAAGTTCGGCCGACATCGGGGGATAACATAACCCATACTAGAGACATATTATTATCTATCGGATTTCCATTATGATGGCATTCAGATTCAATGAGGTGCAGGAAGGAATGAAACGGTGACATAGTCGCAGGAATTAGACACGAGGTATGAGGAAAGTCAAATCCCGAAGATAATGGAATTGCAATCTCTATATATATATTGGAGCCACTACTCATTATGAATGTTGATGTCTTACATCATATTATTGATGACCGATATCATCTGCACTGAGGACGGTTTCCTTCATCGCATATGAGACAAGTTAACAAACAATCGAAATGATAATCATATGGGATAGATGGGTGAATAAAGTCGTAATATTACCATTGCTCAAAGGAAACACAAATCAAATCTGGTTAAGTAGCTAGGAAGCCAAAACAATTACCATTAAAAGGACTGCGATTAAGGAAGCCACAATTATACTTAGTAATTAACAATTAATCCTAAAAGACGTGACCATTTGAACAGTCAGCCCTATCCAAGTGGTGCGTCTCCTGTGGGAGGGACATGGACATATAAAAGGATAATAAGGAGAGAAAAAGGGCAAAAAAAAGCAATATACAGATATATATATAGATTACAATATATTTAAAGGGAACCGGCAATTATACATGAGTATATTCTAACAAGGAGATAACAAAACATATAGTATTTAGAAGCAGATGATCTAGAACTCTGCAGAGCCATGATCTCCTTAAAATATTGGTGCACGAACAATTGAAACATCAGACACAGCACCCCATATCTATTGGATGTATTCATATTTAGATTAAGAAGCAACAATATAAACCCAAAGAGGTCTGTCCTCAAATAATCGCAGAGGCATGAAATTAAAGTATATACCAGGAACAACGTTGTATTCCCTGATTGAATTTCTATTTTCAAAGTAATGTTGGAACTGATTTCATGATCTGAAGTTACAGTATTTTTAATTTAGAGACATTCATTATTGGATGACAACCTTCGTGTCAATCCAATAACAAATAATTGAAAAATTGTTGATCCGAACCACGGGACATTACTGTTAGTGTTTCTTAGATCAGATTAATTAATGAAAGCACTTAATAGAATTGCAACAGATAAGACGATGAACACACAAAGATACCCTGGGAAAACCCTCCTCTTAAGGGAGAAAAACCCAGCAATTGAATCTCTTATATACGGTAGAACAATGGCAGAAATCTGCTTACAATTCAGGCCCAACAATGGCCAATAAAGAATACAACAAAGCCGCACCTCTCCTAGATGCACTAGATACAAATGAATATCTTCTTCCTTGAAATCGGACTGCTGCTATAAGGTGCAAATTCTGCTCTTAAGGAAATGCGAACTAGCTTGAGTGAATTGGATGATACAATGACAAATAAGACCTTGTATTTATACAAGTGTGGCGCCTCTTCAACATAGGTCGGCCCACATAAAAGAACATAATAAATATAATAAACATGATAAGGTCGGCCCAAGTAATAACCAAAGTATGCGAGCAAGATAGGGTCGGCTATCTTCATTCATTAAATATTGTAATCATGAATTAAATAGCCGAAGGCTATTCATTTAATTCATGTACTTCTTCTTGTAAATTGTGCGAAGGAAGTGCAGCCCTAAGCTGCTATAACATCAACACTCCCTCTCAGCTAGGGATGAACTTCCACCTACACAAGACACATCGTATCAGAATGTAAACAAAATAGAATATCACCTCATCATGATATCAACCATTATGGCTACCTCCATAGATGGTATGAACAAGAGCTCATCACTTAATGTGATGTTGTCACCTCAATGTGACTTTCACCATGGTTCCTCCAGAGGGTGATACACAAGCACAATTAAGTCATCACGGATTCCCTCACGTGATGCTGTCATGGAGTCACACACATGACATCCACCATGGCTCTGCCAAAAGGTGGAAACAAGGGCTTTCACCTCAAATCTCAAAGAGAAATGCATTAACAAAAATCATCACGGATTCCCTCACGTAGTACTGTCATGGAGTCACACACATGACATCCACCATGGCTCTCCCAGAGGGTGGAAACAAGGGCTTTCACCTCAAATCTCTCTCAATAGAGAATTGCATTATCAAGGGCTTGCACCTCAACTCTCTCTCAATAGAGAATTGCATTATCAAGGGATTTCACCTCGAACTTCTCTCAAAGAAGAACTCATTAAACAAAGGAACACTGATACTGAGACTCCCTCTCGATCCTGGCTTCAGAGATTGCAAAGAAGACTTCTGGAGATGTACTCCCTCTAGCCACCAACTCAGTCCCTCTAGTGTTTACTCCCTCTTGATCATTTCTTTGGTTGACATGACTTCTTCACAAGATGCCTCAAGCTTTTCATCACTAAGTAATCTCTTATCATCTTCTTCCCCCTAAACCTGTCCAAGAAGCATTTTAGATAGAGATTACTAACAGTCCATAATTATCCAAAGAAATGTCAAGATTAGAATCGTGCAAGTTATATCATGAATGAAATTTTTCCAAAGATCTTATGCTAGTGAACACAATTCAAGAGAATCTACTATCTTTCTTAATTACAAGATCCAAAGAATAAATAAATGATATAACTGAGAAACCAAAGAATACTTATCTCTTTAACTATTCTGAAGAGTGGACACCGTATGATATGTTGCTCTTGCGCTTAGTACACAACTGAAAGCTGACTCTGCTTAGTACAGCCTCAGGAGTGTCGGGGTTGCGCCTGGGAGCTACATCAGCTAGCATGCATATGTGAATCTATGAACGAACCTTCACATATCCATATCCCTTCTAAATGATTGTTCGGTGTTGTAGGATATACAATCGCCGAACAGGCAAGTGTTATGCTACAATTTCAAGCAGCAATCCCAAGAATATTAAACACTCATCGATTTGAATGACTTGACTTGACTTCCACGTCACGCAACAATGTTGTTTCAAGCCATGGAAGTAATCCAAATCTTCCCACGTGTAATTAACTTGGCCCGATATCTTATACTCAGACAAAGAATGTTCCAATAATTTATCTGATATCAAAGAATGAATAATCCACCAATATTCCAGCAACTACTGCTACCTCAACAATGATGCCAGGATTTCCTCCTCCGGAAATGTGCGATAAAGAAAAGATGATGACTTCTGGAGAATTCCCGTTCTATGAATCTTTAGATGTCAATGCCCTTCTCCTGCATCATTCCCACTCAATGATGACAGGAATATGAATGCTCCTTCTATCACAAACCTTCAGCCAGCCAATCGTGGAATGTGTGACAATTCGAAATTTTGACTCTTTAGGCAGGTCGTTGCAGTCAAATGATATGCTCCGATTTCAAGTAATGCTTCCCAGAAGTATAGACAAACATTGATGTAATGATACCCAGCAGTGATGATTCTCAAGCCATAGAAGGGAACAACAGATGTATTGAAAACTTGAGTAATTTCAATGATCACCAATTCTGCATCAATGAGAATACTCGATTGTCCAAATTTGGCATACATGACACAACTGCAAAGCCTAAGGGGGAGATGACTCAACCTTTAGACTTGAGTCCGCCCGCAAAGAGATGACACTCTAAGCTATTGACGCAATTTGGAGTAAGATGCACGCAGATTACAATGAGGACTTCCAATATGGTGCCGGATAAAGGACGCTCTGCTGGAAGATGAACGTAGACCTTCAGGATGGTGCCAGCCCGAGATTACTCAAATTATTAACAAATAGTGACCGATCCTTGCAAATACACATTCGTGGTCACCATACCTTAAGAGAAGACTTGATTCCTGAACATCATTGAATTCCAACCAATTATCGTAGATTTCTAGCAACCTTTAAAGACGATACTCCTTTATCCAGTCGGAACTTTACGGGAAGGTAAATAAAGATTGTCGGCCATGCCAGTCGATGATGAAGCCTCCAGGAAAATGCTATCTCATATATCCGCTGATAGATCTGGGCATACAGGGACTCACAAAGAAGATCCTTCCTGCAATGGCGGCGTCAGGTTTAACGTTATCTCTGCTTCCTTATGAATCACGACCCCTCACTAATGTTTGACCTCACCCAACATGGAACAGCGTCCAATGGTCAAGCCGGCTCCCATTCACAAATTAAGACAAGAAGAGTCGCTTTACTTGTAGATTTAGAGACACCTGGGACAAATCTGCAATTCTTAATAAATTCTTTGATCCAAATACTTTGCCTATGAATAGTGCGTAAGGCCCGATTTTGAAACTTGTTGATGTACCATTGCTATGAGACATTTCCTCTATAATATCTGGAATGCATTACAATACTTAGGACTTCCTACGCCAATGATAATGCTCAATGATTCCTTGAATATTGCCCAAATGAAACCCTATTATATGCTTAGCAAAATATCTGATCAGATCTTTTCCAACCTACTCTGATACCATGTTAGTGTTTCTTAGATCAGATTAATTAATGAAAGCACTTAATAGAATTGCAACACATAAGACAATGAACACACAAAGATACCCTGGGAAAACCCTCCTCTTGAGGGAGAAAAACCCAACAATTGAATCTCTTATATACGATAGAACAATGGCAGAAATCTGCTTACAATTCAGGCCCAACAATGGCCAATAAAGAATACAACAAAGCCGCACCTCTCCTAGATGCACTAGATACAAATGAATATCTTCTTCCTTGAAATCGGACTGCTGCTATAAGGTGCAAATTCTGCTCTTAAGGAAATGCGAACTAGCTTGAGTGAATTGGATGATACAATGACAAATAAGACCTTGTATTTATACAAGTGTGGCGCCTCTTCAACATAGGTCGGCCCACATAAAAGAACATAATAAATATAATAAACATGATAAGGTCGGCCCAAGTAATAACCAAAGTATGCGAGCAAGATAGGGTCGGCTATCTTCATTCATTAAATATTGTAATCATGAATTAAATAGCCGAAGGCTATTCATTTAATTCATGTACTTCTTCTTGTAAATTGTGCGAAGGAAGTGCAGCCCTAAGCTGCTATAACATCAACAATTACAACAATTATGAGGTCTGGGCAGATCTGGTTCAAATTCAGTCCAATCCAGATATTTTGAACCAGCCAGATCTGTCCTATTAGATCTAGACTTCTCAATTGCTATAAAAATATTACCAAATTTTGGATTTCTGGATATTTTTGACCTCCAGAACAACCTAATGCAGTTTTATTACATATTTAGCAAATCAACCTATCATGACATGAGCAATCTAAATCTTTGCCATGTTTTGAAGATAAACCTGGCTTGATTTGCCACATGTCTAAATCCAACCTAACATACTCTGTCTTTAACTAACTATGACCACCGAAAAAGTAACCTTTTTGGATTGTCTGGGCCCTCCTTGCGATTTTGGTTTAATGTTGCCTTGATTTTAGTGTTATAATGTGGATAACACATTCACGTTAGGTTTTGGGCCCTTGTGAACTAATGTATTTCAATGGTGCCTTGCAGAAGTGTTGTAACACACTTTCACAATTTTCTAGGGTTTTATCAAATAGCTAAGCATGATCTTAAACTTAATTAACATTAATCTTGCCTTATTTGGAGTGTTGTAAAGTGTTGTAACATACTTTCACATTCCTCTAGGCTTGTCATTAACAATTGGACTTTTTTATGCTTTAATTGGCCCTATTTTGCATCCACAAGCCTTCATTTATTGCATCTTTTCGAGGATAATCCCGACACCAATCATTGACCAATCAAAATTCAAGTATTCCTAGCTTGTGTGGCCTAGATTTAGTGTCTGGGACTCATTCGCCACCTTGGGACTCATTCGCCACCTTGGGCGAATGAGTCCCACCTAGGTCTTTTTGGCCCCAATTCGGCTTTCACACATTTGTAAGCACTTTTCATTTTTGGTCCCATACATTATGTGTGATGGGACTCATTCGCCACCTTGAGCAAATGAGTCCCATGTGACCAAAATTCAAATTTAATTCAAATTTTCGGTGTGATTTTATTCTCCTAGATCTGATGTCGACTTGTAGTGTTGTAATTTCAGGAATTCTTGCATAATTGAGTATAAATACAAGGTTCTTTCACTTATTTTCACTTGAGACTTTTGTGAGAGCATTCCTAATAGAAAATTGAGTTCACAAGAGCATTCGAGTGCATTCAAGGGCAGATTATCAAGCATTCTAAGGCATTCTTCAAGTGCCAATCATCATGTCAAAGGTTGCTTGCATCATGTTGTTTTAGAGCTAACAATTGTGATGTAGGGTTTGTGATTCAACCAAGTGCTTCATTCAAAGATCTATCAACATCAAGCAAGATTCCAAGTCTACATCCATTGGAGCCATTACTTACATGTTTGCAGCACCTTATTGCTAGGGTTTGGTGAGTTGCAACATTGTTATTTGTTCATTTATCATTCTTCATTCATATTTGCTTTCATTTCAAGGTTTAATTACTAACAAGGGGTTTGACCAAGGAAAACCCCTATCTCTAACCCCACAACATTTTTCCCTCTTCTTGCGTGTGATTTGTAGGGCTAAGTTGCAGATTTGTCAAGAAGCAAAGTTGGAGAAAAGTTGTCAAATCTCTAAAGTTGTCAAAGTTGTCATCAAGCCTTGGAGAAGTTTGGAGAAGACCTACAGGTGGCATTTTGCAGATTTGGATCTGGAAACCAGTCAAAAAGAGCAAAGCAGACCGAGAGACACAAAATCCAGTTTAAAACTTCCAAAAAAGCAAAAGTGGACTAATTCGCCACTATTGGCAAATGAGTCCAACTATATAGGCTTGATAGAGGTTTTTGCAGATTTGGATACCCTTTTGGCTGAAACCTGTTTCTGCACATTTTTCCAAAAATTGGACTAATTCGCCCAACTTGGCGAATGAGTCCCAGTCAACATAAACAACAGATTTCTCAGTGATCCAAATCTCCATTCTACCTTTTTTAGTTTCCTAGGTACGCACTTCCAGTTTCATAGCTTTCTATTACATTTTGTTCATCTTTCTAGGTCATTCATGGCTTGGCATTTCACATTGTATTGCATTATCTTTTCCAAGTCTAAACTTGGTGGTGAACCCCTCATTAAATCATCTTTAGCCCCTAGAACAGCCCTATTACAAGATCTCAATCTTCTTTGCATTGAGATCTCTAGGGTTATCCTTGAGTGGAGTATCCTTAAAAAGTGGGTGTGAGAACATAACTTCATACCTCCTACTTTTTAGGAGGTTCCACTAACTTTGACCTCAGAAAAATCAAATTAAAACTAGTACTATGTGCATGAGCTTTCTAGATAAGACAGTAAATTTGAATTGCATGGTTAGAGGTAATATCGTGGATTCATATGATAGTGTAGTGAATTTGGCATTTTTTTTGAAGATAAATGTAAAACACTAACTGCAAATAGGCTTTGCATTAAATAAGGAAAGATCAAAGAACATTCATTTACTAATATTACTCCTTAAAATACTTAAATGTTTATTCACCTGCTCCACTTTTACCACCTAACAAACTTCTCTGCAAGGCTCTCGAAAGCTCCATTGACAGTTCATCTCCTCCTCTCCGCTAATTAAAAACGAACATGATGGTCAAGAAAGGAAAGAAACCCCAAAGTACATCTACTATATATGCTTCTGAGAGATGATAAAATATGGAAAACTGTTAAAAACTACTTTAAAACCCATAATTGCAGCAATTAATATTCAATATAATAAATCACACACGACAGCTGGCAATAATTAAAACACCAAACAGCAGAGTTGGGAGATTGGTTGGAAAAAAAAAACACTCTAAAATAATTTTGCAATTGCTGATTTCAACCTTGAATATCTCTATGTATTAAATCTTAAACATTTTCTGATACAAAACAAAAACAGTAAAGGGGCGATCGATTTTATAGATTTTACTACCTCAAAAATATATCCAAACATGCATGCTGGGAACTGTTAAAACTATAGATTGCACCTTTTAATTATAGCATCTACAACAACAACAAAAAATGACTGCAAAAATTAGCATCTAACCTTATAAAAAGACTCTTAATAATAAACATCTAAGCCAGCAACCAATTTATAAATAACAACCTAAAATCAGCAATCCAAAACTGATTAAAACCTTTTTGTTTTTGTAGTTAGTCAAAGTCGGTCGTCGGTAGTAGTTGGTCATAGTCGGCTATAGTTACTTATATTTAAATAAGACTATAGTTAGTTTAATAATATTTCATTGCACCTTTTAATTATAGCATCTACAACAACAACAAAAAATGATTGCGAAATTGGGAACTGTTAAAACTGCAGATTGCACCTTTTAATTATAGCATCTACAACAACAACAAAAAATGATTGCAAAAATTAGCATCTAACCTTATAAAAAGACTCCTAATAATAAACATCTAAGCCAGCAACCAATTTATAAATAACAACCTAAAATTAGCAATCCAAAACTGATTAAAACCTTTTTGTTTTTGTAGTCAGTCAAAGTCGGTCGTCGATAGTAGTTGGTCATAGTCGGCTATAGTTACTTATATTTAAATAAGACTATAGTTAGTTTAATAATATTTCATATACTTTTGTAAATGTTTCGGGAAGATTAATTCCTGACTAGTGATTAGTTGTTGTCATGAAGCGTCATGACGGTCGGTTCCTCAACCACCGCCAATGGCTGTTTGTACTTGAGTCAGTATGGTTGGGTAAGATGGTGTGGTACTCATGATATTATATTACATGTTGTCATATTCTGATGTTGTATGGCTAATTATACTTGGTTACCATAAATAATAAATGAAGTACTATTTTGTTGTGCAATATGCATTCATGATTGTTCGTACTTGTCAATGTTTTGTTAATTTCGTTTACTCTCTAGTACGTCGTGAGTACTTCAGTGAGTAAACATTTGGCGTCGTTGCCTAAGCGAATCCGGTAAACATCCAAACAGGAGAATGGCGTCGTGATGGGGCAGCCGACCGAAGGGACAGTACAAGCAAACAAGGATCATGAAGACACTCTGACGAAAGACCTCTGCAATCTGTGGGAAATCTCGTTAAAGGACCATGTATGAAGGGATGCTCTCAAGCGAGAGATCCCTCAATCAGTCATTTAGGATAGACTGCACGTCAACCAAGAGGTCGACCATCTCCTTACCAGACTGCCGAGATTGATAGCACACCACTACATTATCTTACAGGATCTCTGAACCAAGAGGGATCAGGAACAAAGAAGGCAACAAATACTGCAACAATACAAGGAGAGAACTAAGCGGGAAGAAGAGGAATGAGATACAAGTCGACAACGTATGCCTGGAAACTAAGGCTTGTATGATTGGAAATTAATGCCCGTACACCTCAACAAGGACAAAAACCAAGTATGTAATGTCCCTTACCCGGACTTGCCCTAAAATCCGTTTGTCTGCCATAGAATTTGCTCGTTGATTAGGTTTAGAGTTTCTTCTTTCCAAAAGAATTTCCTTTTAATACAATAACCCTAGATTGGAATCTGTATTCATCACATTAACAACATACTTGTTAGCATTAATATATAAATATCCAAAATCAGACATAATCATAAATACAGATTGATAAACATAAGAAGAGTCACTCAGCCCATCAGGAGAGGGGAACCCTTAAGGGCCTACGATCTACCACCTTCCAATGCTCAACCCGTATCTCGGGCCTGTGGGGCAAAATGCCTAGGTGGAACCCTCACCCCTCCATGACCCAACCCTTGCAATGCAATGGGCCTATGGGGTAGACTACCCAACCCTTGCTATGGGCATGTGGGGCAGACTACCCAACCCTTGCTTTGGACTTGTGGGGCGGAACCTGGGTGAGGTTTTTAGACGAACCACTTAAGTTATGACTCAACTCCCATGGCAGGATTACAAACACAATTTAGACAATCGATATGCAATCATTAGTACTTCATTTGTATTTACACATTTTAATAAGAGTATTTAATATGATCAAACAATTCCTTGAGTCCTAATATGAAGGTATATTAGAATACATAACTAAATTGAGAAATATTCATGTCTACATGTTCATTATGTTCTTTTGCAATTCAATACATCCTACAAGTCCAATATTTGCAAAAATCAAACATAAATGCAAATTAATCATCATTAAAGCCATATCTATAGAAGATAGACCATTTGGCCTCTGATCAGTCAAGGACTACACAGTCCGCCTAAGTTCAATGCCAATTTCTAGTACAATGAGTCTATTTCCAGATTCAATATCAAGAAGGCATGGTTCCAACACATCAGAGGGGACTATGCGCATTCCAATGAATAAAGCATATCAATTATTTTTAATAATGCATAGATCTGTTGGGCATACAAGGTTCATGCAACATTGTTATGTCAGATTGAGGACAACTAGATATTAAAGCTAAGTGAGTAGTCTCACCTGATCAGCTATGTCTTCCCATGACTCCTTATTCCTTAATCGTCTTCCTTCAACCTTATACTGGATTGATCATAGGATGAGGACAATTCATAAATGCATAATCTACTTATGTTTATATTAAAAAGTCATCATTATTTATAAGTACCATTATTGCATAATCATGTATGTATATATATATATATATATACAATATATATAATTATTTTTTTACTTATACCCATTAGTATTCATATATATATAATTATTCTTTCCTTATTCATATATATTCTTTATTTATTGCATATTATTCATTATAAAATTTATCTATATCTATGCATTTATACTTGTATGTCTATTAAATAATATATATATATTAAATGACTTTATATTCCAATGCATAACAATCATTGTTGCTGGTGTTCTGAATTGCAGATCATATTTCTCCATCTTTTTCCCTCTTCCTTATTTTCCTTCCTTCTATTTATACCATTCAAGGTAGGTGACTCATGGGGGAATGTATTGTTTGGTGAAAGAGGTGACTTTTCATAAAATATATCCCTTTGTTAGATTTAATTGCTACCTTTAAAGGCTTATTATCACAATAATATCTAGTTTTAAAAATAATATGTTATTACTAATAATTATGATATTTCAAATTATATACTTATTTTATTATTTTATTTGGATGTTTTATTGAACATATTTTAACATTAAAGTATAATAAAAATACCAATTTGCTAATATTTTATTATTATTTTATTCTAATGTATTAAAAACTTTGATGTGTAATGATTATAATATTTATTTATTATTATTGTCTTTTGATATTAAGTTATTTATTACTAGAATTTAATAACAATAATTTACCTATGTATTATTATTATATTTGTTATTTATATATTTTTATATTGATATGGTACACATTTATTTTATATTTAATCTTAATATTGCTATTTATTTTATTTATTAATTTATTTGTATTTTAACACTTGGTCTTTATGGTATTGTTATTCCGGGGACATGACAAAGTACCGAGAGAGCAAGAAACTGTCGAGGAACAACTACGGAGATCATTAAGACTCAAAGAGCAAGAGAACCAACGAAGGAAATTAAGACAAACCATCGAAGGAGTAGATGAAGACTGGAACAAAATAAACCAAAATATTGTCCACCTTGGTGGAGAAACTGACGAGAGGAACTGCAGAACACCATATAAAATAAATGAAAATGGAAATGAAGTAACAGAAGAACTTGAAAATAGCATACGCCGTATGAGAGAGCTATCCATATCAGACGACGAAGGGTTGAGAGTTGGAAGATCTGAACCTAAGACCCCAAGGCAAAGGGAGTATCAGATCGAAACCCAGGAGACTCAAGGTGAAGAGGACGCCGACAAGGGACGCGGGGAAGACTTGTACCTGGCCAAGAGTGCAAGTGATGCACCGAGACATAGCGGGAGAACCAGTCCAGTTAGGTCCAACACACAAGGAGGGCATTGGAGAAGGATGGTGACTTCGCCAGGCGAGATGCAGAAGTTACCGAAATTGAAATGTGCTAACCAATTTTTTTGAGTTTTATATAACAACTCAATACAACAAGCACCCGTTAAGTTTAGCTCAAATCCAAATCAACTGTTGAAATGTAACCCTACACCAAGAATGTACACCAGGATCCCAATGCTGGGCAAGGTGTGAGCATATGGCATCGGGGATCGTTAGACTTCAAATCAAGAAAGTACAATGTTGGAAAGTAAATGTATGCAACTCGATCGCGTATTTCAACGAGAGCAAGAGACGGCTAAGCCGATCAGCCTTATGATGATTGCAATGCAAGTACAATAAGTAAATGGGCGGCTTGCCGACCCCTTCCACTTTTCAACGGGCAATACGAAAAGAAAAGTGCAGTAAAGAAAGACTAGAGCAAGACCAGTCTCTTCCACAATCGTGGGAATTACAATATAAAGTAGAGATTCACAAAGTTGATCAGTACTACTGATTCAACATTACAATGTAGCACAAATCTGCAATAATATGAATTTCTTTGTTGTCCAAGAAACAAGAAATGATAGAGAATAACTCTCAAACACCCTACAACACTCAATCATGAAGTAACACTCCCAAAACCCAACTTTATCAGGTCTAATAACAAAAACCAGCAAGCTGCAATACTCAGACCAGCAACTATGAAACTCACTAAAATATTCATAACTCACTCAAATCTACTCCAAATGACATGAAACGAAATGCATATGACCCCTAGAGAGATGGCGACCAAGCTAGGACTGAGAAACCACTGCAAACTATAGTTATTTATTTTTCTAAAGCTTTCCAAGACTTCCCAAGCAAAAGTGGGACCTAGAGAGAAGTCGACCTACAAGATCAAATAAATGGCTCAACGAAACAATCCCAAAAGTTGCACAAAGGGGCGCCCTAAGCCAAGAAAATGAATGAGCCAAAATCCAGAAGCCAACCAAATTGGCCTAAAGAGCTGTGAATGAAAACCTACTTCAACCATACTAAAATCAGCAACATGAAAAACTGACAAACACATCAAAAACATTAGAAAACATCATAGAACCCCATTACAATAAGCTTAATTTGTCCTTTTGAATAAAGAACAGTCTTCTCACTTAGCTAGTTGCTATCTTTCAAGAAAGAAACCAAGTTCAAGCTAGGAGGTATGCATTCCTCGAAACAAACCACTCACCATTTCGGCAACATAACATTATAATTTCTGCATGGATCTCAAACAAAGAGCCCAACACTCTTATTTATAACATTTTCTGCTCCAAATTCAAATTCAATCTCCCTCCAAATGGACGCCAAAACCAAACTCAAATTCACAATGCCAAATTATGTCATTTGTATTTCATTTCTCCAAGTCGTCCTCCTCCAAGAAGCGTTATACTTTATTAAAATGTCAATAAACTATATCATGGCGTCCAAAATAATAATAAAGTGAAACACTTTATTAAACTAATTTAATTCCTCCAGGCTAGGCATCAAAAACAATAAAGTGAAATATAAATATAAATGACCACTTATTTCTCCAAGGTGTCCAAACATGCCTTAAAAATATTTCACTTAATAAAATATTTGCAACTTAAATATTTCCCCTGTAAAGTCGTCCATATTACCATAGGAAAGATATTCCACTTAAACATTATCTCCTCAAATATTTAACTTGCAAAATTAAATACCTCAAAAGTTGGAGACCAAACAAAATATACTACCCTGCCAAATATAGCCATAGTATCAAACTGTTGAACACCTGCCAAAAATAGCCTCTACAATGAACTGTTGAACTACTGCTAAAAATAGTACTGTCAAAAATAGCAACAAGGGTGTTGGAGACCAAACTGCTCAAACCGACCTGCCAGATATAGCCACAGAACTAAGCTGCAGAAACCCTGCTAAAAATAGCACTACTAAAAATAGTAAGTTGTTCCAAACTCATTTTAACCACAATCCGACCAATCGTCATACTTACTAAAAATAGTAAGTCCGGAAAAATCCTCTGTTGCAGTTGCATGTCACACCACTACGAATGTCAAGTCCCCGAAGTAGAACCTAGAAATAACAAAATATTGAAATAACAATAAATAAATAATTGTATATATATATATATATATATATATATATATATATATATATATATATTGTTATGTAGCAAACTTATTATAATATTATGATTATAAATATAATGACCATTTAACCATTATTCTCATCATAGAATAACATATATTATGATATAATGCAAATATCATAGTATCTAACAAAATAATTAATCTTAGTGATAATAAATATCATAATAATAAAAATAATATTCACAAGAATATAATTAATACAATTATCGTAACAAATATATGCATATATATTGCAATTCAAAATTATAATTATAATTACTTTCAGTAATATTATAAAACAATTATTATATAATAATAATGAAATCTATTTAAATAAACAACTAATAAACATAAACTACATAAATAAATCTAAACTAATAAATAAATCTGTTGGCTAAAACAAATCACAAATGAAATAATAATGAAATAGTTCCTAGATACAACGAATATGCCAAAGAATGCAGCAATTTCAGTTGCTAAAACACATAATCTTAGTTATGAATCAATTCCAAAAAGGCAGCGGTTGCATTAAAAGACATGTCCCTAGTCAAGGAAGGTATGACTTTTTGGAGAGTGGCTTATAAAAAGGAAGATCTCATGTCCCCTTCTAGTTGACATCTCTCAGAGTACAGGATTAGCCTATTATCTGACCCTCGTAGGTTGATAGGTTGGATAGAGGGTCTTGATGGAGCTTTGCTCAGCTTCAGTTATCAGTATTTGATCAGTTGGCTTTTGTTCGGGCTCATTCGGACACTTCTAGCCTGAGTTGCTATTTTTAGCAGTATCTGGCACTCAGCGTGGGACCCTTGCTATTTTTAGCAGTATGGATGGATTACGTCCAGAATCACTTCTTTATTGGTCATCTTCAGACGACTCGTGCATCGGGTGGATATTGAGAGAGATATTAATATTTAATTGAATTAATTAAATGTTAATTAACTGGAGCATATAATATAAAGTTATAATATTATTATATTATAACTTAAGTGTTTTTGGCTAAGGGGTCGCCCATCATGGAAGGGGACGTTTTTAATTATATTTTATAATTAAAAATTTGTCAGGAGACTATGGAAATATTAAAATAAAAGTTCGAACATTTTAATGCTTCCCTATTATTAAGGAAATCGCACTTTTCAGTGTGTATAAGGTTTTTGCATTGAAAATCGAGCCCATTTATGTTATGGTGAGTGGAAAATTGATCAAGTCTTGACCAGAGCACGGAAGCCAAGGGTTTCAGTCTCAGAGCATTGGGGAACGAGCCATCTCCGGTGAAAGCAGTTCAAAGGGTGTGAGATATCATCCGATTTATTGCCAGGCAAAGGGATTTCTTCATTCTGAAGAAATTACAGAGCTAACAGAGATCATTCATTATCAGAATTTTTGTTGGGGTTTAATCCAGAAGGCAATTGTTAACCAAGGCGCACCATATTCTTGAGCCAGGACAGTGATTTCAAGGAAGCCGTACACTTTGTACTTGCTGGTCTCACAGCCGTACCATTTGCGGCAGGCCGTACCTTTGAAGAAAGCCGTACTTCTTTCTATTGAGTAAATCACCATAGAGTTTGCCAGTTCGACTTCATATCTTGAGGCGCCTATCTCTGTGGCAACATTAGCAGACACCTGCAGGAGGAGGAAGTGCATAATTCTTTCAGCCGTACATTCTCCAGAAGATCATTCATTGCTGCAATTTCCAAGTTTTCAATAAAATATCATTGCTTTTTAATTTGCATGTTACTAGACCCTATTTGTAATCATTCTGGAAGACAAATAAATAGATTGGCATCAGTATTTGCATTAGATACTATTGTTTCCAGAGTTGAATGATTTTTATTGAATTTATTATCAATTTTTATCAAAATCGCATTCTTTCTTTTATGCTCAAAAAACACAAAAAAACCAAAAACCTTCAAAAACAATAAAAACAGTCAGATTTCAAAGATAGCGGAAACAGGGGTTTCTACAGTGGTATCAAAGCTGTTTCCTGCCATCCTTGTTGGGTTTGAAACAACATTTTGTTCATGCACCAGAGTGATAGAGAGAAGAGATATTATCAGAGGGAAAACAGAAAAACTTGGCAGCCACCACTTATTCCGGTAGGTGAGATGGCTACGGGTTTGATTGGTGTTCAGTCTGGTTCTTCGTCTGCAACGTCTGTACAGGATACAGGCATGGGTGACAGAACAGAGATTCCTCAAAATCCTCAGGAGGAAGATGCAGAGGTTAGATAGACTCTTAGAGATTTGCGAACAGTTCAGCAACAGGTAACCGATGTATTACAGCAGTTGACCATGGCTATACAGAGGATAGGTACGCCAAGGAGACTATCACCACACCGTGATGAGGACAGGAGTGATGCAGGTTCACAGGGGGTACCCAAGACTGTTTCACGAACAGCAAATAGACCTACCAGACCCACTTTCCTAAGAGGAGAACAGGTTGAGGATAATGTTGAAGAGGTTGGGAACATATTATATGCTGATGCAGTTATGGCAGCCAACGAGGAGTGGGATATATTAATACCCCAAGTGTGCGAGCGCATGCACTTTGATCGATTTGTGAATTCGAGAGTTGAATATTATAGGTCTCGACAGGGGAATAGGCCTCGAAACCAAAATAATGATCTGAAGCATGCAACAAACAGGCTCAATCTAGCGATGTTCGATGGTAGTGGTAAGGTCACAGCTCAGGCCTGGATTAGTAAGCTAGATACATTCCTCACATTGTGTCCGATGGCTGAGAGAGATGCTATCCGATATGCGACACTGCATCTCGAGGGGGTGGCTTACGACTGGTGGCACCACGGGATGGTAACACTCCAGCATGACCGGATCACATCATATCAGGAGTTTGTTGATCGGTTGGTGGAGCGGTTTGACAGGAAGGATCCAGAATCCTACTTTAGAGATTTGGCTCAGTTGAGATAGAGTGGCGGATTGGAGATTTATATTGGTGATTTTCAGAAGTTATCAGTTATGGTTCCGAACATTTCAGAGAGACTACTTGTAGTACTCTTCATGGAGGGTTTGACAGAGCCATTGAGAGGTTGGATCAAAGCCTTTGATCCGCCTTCATTACAAGAAGCGATGAAGAAGGCACGAAGTATGGAGTTGGCAGCACCTTCTAGTAGATTCAACTCCAGAGGTTCTTCATCTTTCAGGGACAATAAGGGCTTTAACAGAAACAAAGAGAAGTCTGATTTTAACAAAGAAAAATCAGATTTTAAAAACGATTCAAAGGGTAAATCAACAGCACCACCTTTGGATCGTGAGGCCCTTAATGATCTACGCAGGAAGAAGCTTTGCTTCTACTGCAAAGGTCCCTATGACGCCAATCACGATTGTCCTTTGAGGCCTAAGGGCAAGGTAAATCGAGTGATTTGGGCGTATTATGAGGATTCGGAGTCAGAGAATTCCAAACAGCAGGAGAGTTCTAAGGAGTCAAAGCCAGAGGCTTCAGAGCCTAAGGCAGAGATAGAGTCAGAGCTTCAGATATAGGAGGCACGCCTATCCAACATTCAGCAGGAGGGCTCATTCAAGATTCGTGGAGTGTTGGCAGGACAAAGGGTCATTACCCTTCTTGATACAGGAGCCACACACAATTTCATAGATGCTAGATTTGTTGAGAAACGCGGACTCATCACTGAGGAGTTCGAGGGCATTAGGGTTAAGGTGGCCGACGGATACACTTTGAGGTGTGAACTTATGATTAAGGATCTCCCTTTACGCTTGAACAATTATGAGTTCAAGGCTGATTACTACGTGGTTAACATGGGAGACATTGATTTGGTCTTGGGCATGAAGTGGCTTCATTCACTTGAGGAAGTCACTCTTCGTCTCAAGGACATGGAGATCCGTTTTGATGTTGACGGGAAGACACATATTCTAAAAGCAATTCGGGACAGCAACATCAAAACAATTTCTTTTCGTCGGATGGAGAGGCTCATGCGTCACGACATGGTAGAGTGGGCTGCTGAGTGCACATTAGCACCTATACAAGAGGGACAGCAGAAGACTGAGTATCATCCGGACATTCAGCAGTTGAGAGTCAAGCATGATAAGGTATTCAGTGATATTCCACCAGGGAGACCTCCAGACAGGGGCATAGAGCACATTATAGAGCTCAAGGAGGGCGCTAAGCCCGTTACGATAACTCCTTACAGGCATCCTTAGAGGTTGAAGGATGAGATAGAAAAGACAATAAAGGAGTTACTTGCTATGGGTCACATTCGACCTAGCAAATCACCATTCGCTTCTTCAGTTGTTTTGGTAAAGAAGAAGGATGGAACCTTACGCATGTGCATTGACTGCAGAGTCCTAAATAAGAGGACTATCAAAAACAGGTATCCAATACCTCGTATAGACGAGCTTATTGATGAGCTCCATGGTGCATGTTACTTCACTAAAATCGACTTAAGGTCAGGGTATCATCAGATCAGGGTTCGTGAGCAGGACATCGAAAAGACTGCCTTCCGTTGTCATTGTGGGCACTTCGAGTTTGTAGTGATGCCATTTGGGCTCACCAATGCGCCAGCTACTTTTCAATCCACCATGAACAGGGTTTTTCATTCACAGCTGAGGAGATTTGTACTGGTCTTCTTCGATGATATTCTTATTTACAGCAGGACTTGGCAGGAGCATTTGGCTCATTTGGAGACTGTGCTCAGTATTCTGAAGAGGGAGTCCTTGTACGCCAAGGAATCCAAATGTGATTTGGCGATGACCGAATTGTTATACTTAGGTCATATTATCAGCGCAGGGGGAGTGCGGATGGATCCTGAAAAAATCCGCGCTATTATTGACTGGCCTACACCGGCAAACCTGACACAGTTGAGAGGGTTTCTAGGTTTGTGTGGGTTCTATCGCAGATTCGTGAATGGGTATTCACGACATGCAGCCCCTATGACAGATTTACTGAAGAAGGGTGCATTTATTTGGACTCCTGAGGCACAGGAGTGTTTTATGAGATTTAAGGAGTTGATGACTACATGCCCTGTGTTGGCACTACCTGACTTTTCGAAGCCTTTCGAGCTTCAATGTGATGCATCAGGTGAGGGCATTGGTGCGGTGCTTATGTAGGACAAGCACCCTATTGTATATGAGAGCCGTAAACTTAGAGGGCCGGAGAGACTTTATAGCATTTATGATAAGGAGATGCTCGCTATCATGCATGCATTAGCAAAATTTCAGCAATATCTTGTTGGCAGCAAATTTTGCATCAAAACTGACCATAACAGTTTGAGACACTTCTTAGGGCAGCGAGACCTCAATGATTGTCAGCAGAAGTGGGTCAGTAAATTGCAGGCATATGACTTTGATATTTCTTATATCAAAGGTACACAAAACGTAGTGGCTGATGCTCTTTCACGCAGGCCTTATTTGAGTTCTATGGTTCACATTTCAGAAGATTGGAGGCATATGATTGTGGCAGAGTATGCCAAGGATACTTGGGCCTCCAGCATTGTTGAGGGATTGACGATTGATACCAGGTATATGCTTGTGAATGACTTGATCATTTACAAGAACAGGATTTATTTGATCCCAGGTTCAGAGGTGAAGAACATTGTCATGCGAGCTTTTCATGACGTGCCTACAGCAGGACATCCCGGGTATTTTAAGACCTACAGACAGATTCGGGAGAGATTCACATGGAAAGGACTTAAGGCAGATGTTCTTCAATACGTGCGTGAGTGCCCTGTTTGTCAGCAGAACAAGCAAGAGAACACGTACCCGGCAGGATTATGGCAGCCATTTCCAATTCCTGACAGGAAGTGGGAATGCCTGTCGATGGATTTTATTACGGGCTTGCCTAAAGCCCAAGGGCGAGATTGCATATATGTAGTTGTGGATCGGCTAACAAAGTATGCCCACTTCTTTCCAATTACCACTACTTACACAGCTACGCAGGTAGCAAAGGTCTTCTTCCATGAGGTATTCGGACTACATGGTTTGCCTCAGAGCATCGTGAGCGACAAAGATAGTCGGTTCTTGAGTCACTTCTGGCAGGAGGTATTCAGACTCTGTGGGACCGAGCTTACACCGAGCACCAGTTATCACCCGCAAACAGATGGGCAGACGGAGATAGTGAATAAGTGGGTGGAAGGTTACCTCCGAAATTATATTGCAGGGCAGCAGAAGGCATGGGTCAAGTGGGTTCATTTGTGTGAGTATTGCTACAACATGACATTCCACATGACTATTCAGATGTCCCCTTTTATGGCGTCATACGGGTATGAGACGCTGAGTTTTCTGGATTTGCTACTGAGTGACAGTAGAGTGCCGAGTGCTGGAGACTTGTTGCAGGAGAGTCAAGATACTATGAAGGCTCTCAAGGAGAATATCGCCAAGGCACAGAATCAGCAAAAGCAGTATGCGGATCAGAAGAGGACGGAGAGGCATTTTGAGGTGGGTGACATGGTTTACCTCATGCTACAACCCTACCGTCAGTCCACTCTTAGGAAGAGTGGGTCAGAGAAGCTTAAGCCACGGTATTACGGTCCTTTCAGGATCCTGAGGCGTGTTGGAGAGGTGGCTTATGAGCTCGAGCTTCCGGCAGAGACCAGGGTACACAATGTTTTTCATGTATCACGCCTCAAGAAAGCGGTGGGACACCGTGTGGTACCGTCTGCAATTCTACCTCCCTTAGATGATGAGGGAAAGTTGATTTTAGTACCTGAGTCTATCCTCGAGTACAGAGAGAGACAGTTGCGTAGGAGGACTATCAGGGAATATTTAGTGAAATGGAGAGATTTACCTGTGGAGGATGCTACATGGGAGAGCGAGGATATTCTGCAGCATCCGGAGTTGAGATTGCTTGAGGACAAGCAATTTCAGGAGGGGCGGACTGTCATGTCCCCTTCTAGTTGACATCTCTCAGAGTACAGGATTAGCCTATTATGCGACACTCGTAGGCTCATAGGTTGCATAGAGGGTCTTGATGGAGCTTGGCTCAGCTTCAGTTATCAGTATTTGATCAGTTGGCTTCCGTTCGGGCTCATTCGGACACTTCTAGCCTGAGTTGCTATTTTTAGCAGTATCTGGCACTCAGCGTGGGACCCCTGCTATTTTTAGCAGTATGGATGGATTACGTTCAGAATCACTTCTTTATTCATTAGCTTCAGACGGCTCGTGCATCGGGTGGATATTGAGAGAGATATTAATATTTAATTGAATTAATTAAATATTAATTAACTGGAGCATATAATATAAAGTTATAATATTATTATATTATAACTTAAGTGTTTTTGGCTGAGAGGTCGCCCATCATGGAAGGGGACGTTTTTAATTATATTTTATAATTAAAAATTTGTCAGGAGACTATGGAAATATTAAAATAAAAGTTCGAACTTTTTAATGCTTCCCTATTATTAAGGAAATCGCACTTTTCAGTGTGTATAAGGTTTTTGCATTGAAAATCGAGCCCATTTATGTTATGGTGAGTGGAAAATTGATCAAGTCTTGACTAGAGCACGGAAGCCAAGGGTTTCAGTCTCAGAGCATTGGGGAACGAGCCATCTCAAGTGAAAGCAGTTCAGAGGGTGTGAGATATCATCCGATTTATTGCCAGGCAAAGGGATTTCTTCATTCTGAAGAAATTACAGAGCTAACAGAGATCATTCATTATCAGAATTTTTGTTGGGGTTTAATCCAGAAGGCAGTTGTTAACCAAGGCGCACCATATTCTTGAGCCGGGACAGTGATTTCAAGGAAGCCGTACACTTTGTACTTGCTGGTCTGACAGTCGTACCATTTGCAGCAGACCGTACCTTTGAAGAAAGCCGTACTTCTTTCTATTAAGTAAATCGCCATAGAGTTTGCCAGTTCGACTTCATATCTTGAGGCGCCTATCTCTGTGGCAACATTAGCAGACACCTGCAGGAGGAGGAAGTGCATAATTCTTTCAGCCGTACATTCTCCAGAAGATCATTCATTGCTGCAATTTCCAGGTTTTCATTAAAATATCATTGCTTTTTAATTTGCATGTTCCTAGACCCTATTTGTAATCATTCCGGAAGACAAATAAATAGATTGGCATCAGTATTTGCATTAGATACTATTGTTTCCAGAGTTGAATGATTTTTATTGAATTTATTATCAATTTCTATCAAAATCGCATTCTTTCTTTTATGTTCAAAAAACACAAAAAAACCAAAAACCTTCAAAAACAATAAAAACAATCAGATTTCAGAGATAGCGGAAACAGGGGTTTCTACAGAAGACCAATCCAATGCAATTGGACACCGATGGATAGGGACAAAAACAACATATTCTAAACAACAAATCACCTATAAAAATATTCTCTAAAAATCAGAGCATCGTGGCTGGGAAAGTTAAGAGGGTTTCAACAGACCGAACCAAAGCTAGGAGAGAGGCTTTTGCAGATTAGGATTCAAATAAGTATTTTATAAATTCATATAATAAGTTTGATAAATATATATATTAAGGATACAGATAATTAATTCTGTATTTAAATTATGAATTAAGGATTTAAATATGATAAATTAATATTATATGTATATATATATTGGTATGTTGATATATATATATATATATAAGAAACTATTATAAATTGACAAATAGAAATAATGATGTATATATTTTCATATAAGATATAGATGGATATTATTAACAATTGGTTATACACATATATATGCATTATTCTTGATTATGTAATAATGATGCGTATAGCAATTATTGAGCCTAAAAGCAATTATGATGCTTAATATAATTACAAATAATAGATTCTTATCTATTGAGTTACACTAACGATATCTTTTGAGTGCAAAGAAAGAAGACAGATCGGGCTCAGGGAAATAAGTCTAGAAGAAGTCAAGTTAGTTCAACGATCGGAGGTAAGTACCCTCAACCAACTGATATACCATTGAGGTTTATATAATCAAATTCCAGTGACAGTGGGTTACAGTGTAATGCCTAACTCATATCTTATTAGAATCCATATCGGTGAATGTTCTAATCTGTGATGATTTGTGAATTCAATAGGATAAGTGACTGCATAGAGTGATTAAATGACACGCTGCAATCAATAGATATATGTCTATATATTGAATTCATCTCTACAGCGTAACTGAATTTTACATATAGAAATAAATGGATGTTATTTGTCTAGCCACAATAATATTGCTTACAACAATTATTGTGTCTTATTGAGCTTTTATGACTTTACCTTGAAGAATAGACTTTGGGCCAAATTTCTCTTTCGCTAATGCTCACCAAGGAGAGGATGGTTGTGGAGGGAAAGGCTGGTAAATTTGATCCCATGATGAATGTCCCAAGACAGGTGATAACCTTGAGGGGATCCACGTGGAGATTGGTCACGCGCCCTCAGTACTGTAAGTTCGTCCCTCCTCTAATGAGTCTAGGCAAGAGGAAACAAGGTGAAGATCTATTCCGATCAAGAGTAATAAGTCATATCAGATTATGTTAGTTATGCACTAGTTGATAATAATGCATTTCATTTATCTTATTCCATCAATCTTTCATTGCTCTTTATCAAACAATCTTTAAAATTGAAATTTTAATCTGTGCATTTTATGTCTCTAATATGGGGACATTACAAGTGGTATTAGAGCACGTTCCTGCCATCCTGTGTATGCTACGTGTGCCTTACATGTATTCAAATGTATACTTTGAGATAATGTATGTGTATTCAAGTGTATTCAAAGGTTTCCTTTGTGACTTATATGTATGCTTTGTAACATATGTTCATGTGAATACTTTGTGTATTACGTGTATGCGCGTGTATGCTTCATACTCATGTGTATACTTGATGACCTTGGGATGGGGGACAGGTCCACGGTGTAGTATGGGATGCACCGAATCCCCTTCCCTATTATCTGACGGTATACTTCATTTGATTGTATTCGTATTTGAGTGTATACTCTATGACCTTGTATTTATATTTGAGTGCATACTATATGATTTATATTTGAATTCGAGATGTATTTGTATTCGAGTTTATACTCTATGACTTTGTATTTGTATACTGTGACTTCGTGTATACCTTGTATTCAAGTGTATTCAAATGTATAGTTTGTGGCTTATGTATTCAATTGTATTCAAGTATATACCTTGTGACTTATGTGCATTCAAGTGTATTCAAGTGTCTACTTTGCGACTTGTGTGTATTCAAGTGCATGCCTTGTGGCTTATGTGTATTCCCGTATATTCAAGTGTATACTTTGTGACTTACATGTATTCAAGTGTATGCTTTGCAAAATAAATGCTTTGTGACTCGTATCCATGCGACTTATGTATTTAAGTGTATACTTCACATATATTCATATAAATTCTTTGTGACTTCATGTACCCATGTGTATACTTCATATATTATTTGCATATATGCTTCATGCTTCTTGTGTATACTCGTTGTATTACATGTATTCGTGCCTCATATTTATAGTTTATGTATGACCTGTATCTATGTGTTACTTCATGTGTCTTCAACAAGATGTGTTCTTATAATTGCTTTATGCTTAAAGACTTTGAAAATATTTACTGGTCAAGTTGCTTAAGTTGGTTGGTTGTGTGCTTGAGCTGGTTGTTTGTTTGAGCTGGTTGTTTGCTTGCTTGAGCTACTTGCATAGGTGCTTGAGCTGGTTGCCTACTTGCTTGAGCTGGTTGTTTGTATGCTTGAGCTACTTGCTTGTCTACTTAAGCTACTTGTTTGAGCTGGTTGCTTGTGTGCTAGAGCTGGTTGCTTGTGTGTTTGAGCTGGCTGCTTGCGTGCTTGAGCTACTTGCTTGTCTACTTGAGCTAGCTGCCTACTTGCTTGAGTTGGTTGCTTGTCTACTTGAGCTGGTTGCCTACTTGCTTGAGCTACTTGCTTGCGTGTTTGAACTACCTGCTTCTCTACTTGAGCTAGTTGCCTACTTGTTTGAGCTACTTACATGTGTGTTTGAGCTACTTGATTATGTGCTCGAGCTTCTTGTTTGCCTGTTTGAGCTACCTGCCTGCTTGTTTGAGCTACCGGCCTACTTGCTTGAGCTACTTGTTTGCTTGGTTGAGCTACTTGGTTATTTGCTTTAATTTCGGATTCATGTGGAGCCCATCATTGTGTTTACTTTATGCTTAAAAACTACAAAAATGTCAATGTTGTCTTTCAAAATGCTTATGGAGTTGGAATGTACTAACAAATTAATTTATTTAAAACTGGACTATTATTAGTATCCAAATACAACAATTTATGGGAAAAGATCTTTTGAGTTGTGATTGCTTGAGGACAAGCAATCTTAGGCGGGGTGGACTGTCATGTCCCCGAAGTAGAACCTAGAATTAACCAAATATTGAAATACAAATAAATCAATAATTATATATATATAGTTATAGTTATAGTTATATTTATAGTTATGTAGCAAACTTATTATAATATTATGATTATATATATAATCACCATTTAACCATTATTCTCATCATAGAATAACATATATTATAATCCATATCATAAATATGATATAATACAAATATCATAGTATGTAACAAAATAATTAATATTCGTAATTATAAATATCATAATAATAAAAATAATATTCACAAGAATATAATTAATACAATTATCATAACAAATATATGCATATATATTGCAATTCAAAATTATAATTATAATTACGTTGAGTAATATTATAAAACAATTATTATATAATAATTATGAAATCTATTTAAATAAACAATTAATAAACATAAACTACATAAATAAATCCAAACTAAAAATAAATCTGTTCGCTAAAACAAATCACAAATGAAATAATAATAAAATAGTTCCTAGATACAACGAATATGACAAAGAATGCAGCAATTTCAGTTGCTAAAACACATAATCTTAGTTATGAATCAGTTCCAAAAAGGCAGCGGTTGCATAAAAAGACATGCCCCTAGTCAAGGAAGGTATGACTTTTTGGAGAGTGGCTTATAAAAAGGAAGACCAATCCAATGCAATTGGACACCGATGGATAGGGACAAAACAACATATTCTAAACAGCAAATCACCTATAAAAATATTCTCTAAAAATCAGAGCATCGTGGCTGGGAAAGTTAAGAGGGTTTCAGCAGACCGAAGCAAAGCTGGAAGAGAGGCTTTTGCAGATTGGGATTCAGACAAGTATTTTATAAATTCATATAATAAGTTTGATAAATATATATATTAAGGATACAGATAATTAATTCTGTATTTAAATAATTACTTATGAATTAAGGATTTAAATATGATGAATTAATATTATATGTATATATATATATTGGTATGTTGATATATAAAAAATATATATATATATACATATAAGAAACTATTATAAATTGACAAATAGAAACGATGATGTATATATATTTATATAAGATATAGATGGATATTATTTACAATTGGTTATACACATATATATATGCATTATTCTCGATTATGCAATAATGATGCGTATAGCAATTATTGAGCCTAAAAGCAATTATGATGCTTAATATAATTACAGATAATAGATTCTTATCTGTTGAGTTACACTAACGATATCTTTTGAGTGCAAAGAAAGAAGACGGATCGGGCTCAGGGAAATAAGTCTGGAAGAAGTCCAGTTAGTTCAATGATCGGAGGTAAGTTCCCTCAACCAACTGATATACCATTGAGGTTTATATAATCAAATTCCAGTGACAGTGGGTTACAGTGTAATGCCTAACTCATATCTTATTAGAATCCATATTGATGAATGTTCTAATCTGTGATGATTTGTGAATTTAATAGGATAAGTGACTGCATAGAGTGATTAAATGACACGCTGCAATCAATAAGTATATGTGTCTATATATTGAATTCATCTCTACAGCGTAAGTGAATTTTACATATAGAAATAAATGGATGTTATTTGTTTAGCCACAATAATATTGCTTACAACAATTATTGTGTCTTATTGAGCTTTTATGACTTTACCTTGAAGAATAGACTTTGGGCCAAAATTCTCTTTCGCTAATGCTCACCAAGGAGAGGATGGTTGTGGAGGGAAAGGCTGGTAAATTCAATCCCATGATGAATGTCTCAAGACGGGTGATAACCTTGAGGGGATCCGTGAGGAGATTGGTCACGCGCCCTCGGCACTATAAGTTCGTCCCTCCTCCAATGAGTCTAGGCAAGAGGAAACAAGGTGAAGATCTATTCCAATCAAGAGTAATAAGTCATATTAGATTATGTTAGTTATGCACTAGTTGATAATAATGCATTTCATTTATCTTATTCCATCAATCTTTCATTGCTCTTTACCAAACAATTTTTAAAATCGAAATTTTAATCTGTGCATTTTATGTCTCTAATATGGGGACATTACAGCGAAACTCTCTGAAAACCCAAAAGGAATCCATAATCCAAACTGCAAAACTCCAACATTCAGCCGTCGTAACTTACTAAAAATAGTAAGTCTGAAAAAGTTGTCTGATGCAATTGCATGTCATACCACTGCGAAGCTTTCTGAAAACCCAGAAGGAATCCAGAATCCAAACTACCAAACTTCAACATGCAAACCCCTGAATCCTCAAAAGAAACCACCAAGCAGCCGAAAACCCTGATTCTGCCTTTGACTAGCCTACGGGCATTCAGGGATAAGCTATCAATCATTGGAGAGTGCAGTGCTAAAAATGGGGACATTACAGAAATATATGAGTAACGGGTCAGAAGATCCAGTACAGCACTACAAGACATGCAAAACAATTTGGGCGGCCAACAAACAAGACGATGTCAACTATTGGCTGAAAGCATTTCCAGCAACACTAAGAAACAGTGCCATTGAATGGTACACAGAACTAGACCCAGTAGCAAAGCTATCATGGAGATTACCAAGAAGGCCTTTCAAGACGAATTCAAACTCCTGAGGGATGACAGTGAGATTGTAGCAGAAATCTACAGTACGAAGCAAGGGAAGCACGAGAATGTGTGCACATACAATCAGTGACTCAAAGACTTGTTGGGAAAATTGGAGGTTCAGCCGGCCGACGGGCTAAAGAAGCGATGGTTCATTGAAGGCTTGCTTTCATCGCTGAGGAAGAAGATGAAAGTCGTGCCTCCGTCGTCATACACTAAAGCATACAATCGAGCAATGGTTAAAGAAAGCGAAAACCAAACATCCTCCTGAGGGAAAAATAAGACGGACGACGAGGAGAGTACGGACGATAGCGACAGAGAATCCAAGACCGTACATGCACTCAAGAAAGATATGATGCGAATAATGAAAGAATTGAAGGCCGATAAAGAGTACGAGGGAAGCACAAGAACTGTGGTGTACGGAGTGCAATGGGGAAGGTCACACAAAAGCAAACTGTCCAAAGAAGATGTTTTGCGATATCTACCAAGTTATGGGACATTCCATCAAGGAATGCCCATACAACTTGAGAGCAAGGGGTACACATGTACTCCTCATTCAAGGAGAACCATCAACACTGCCAAACACACCACCAAAGCCCCAGTATAGTAGCAATGCATCCCCCGAAGGTTACCAAAGCAACAAAAGTCCGAGAAACAAGATACAGTATGATGGTAAAGGAAGGCCCATGATACAATGTCGGAAGTGCAGGGAATGGGACCACTTCGCCAGGGACTGCCAGAACGGTCAAGGTTTGAGAGGAAGATTGTGTAAGTGGTGTGGACCAGGAGACCATGAAGACAATGAATATCCTAAGCAGAAGGGTATCGACATGCTAGAAGTAGAAGAACAAGAGGTATTGGTGATCACCAAAGCACAAGCGAAGAAGGCAACCTACCCAGATCCATGTACGGAAAAACAAAGGATGAAGGAAGCAAAGGCCGAAGTGGAACTGGCGATGGCGATGACGAAGGAAAACAAAATAGAGAAACCAAGAACCTCCCAGCGATCGAAGGTGGAAACCAACATTGTACGGCAGGTATTACAGACCACCGTACAGATAAAAGTAACAGACCTTCTCCAGACTCTGCCGCAGTTGGAATTGGCAATGACAAACGTCGTCGGGGATGGCAAGCAACTGCAATCTGAGGACCGCCATCGTACGGTGAACAAACCATTGACCCCGTATTGCTCACGGCAAACATCAAGAAGATGCCAGTGGTTGTGCAAATGGAGATCGAAGGGAATATCTTGACAAATACTATTGTCGACGAAGGATCGGGATTCAACATACTACCCCAAGACACATGGAAGAGCCTCGGGAAGCCAACACTCTGGCCATCGACATTCCAACTCGTTGGTGCCAATCAACATGGTATCAAGCCATCGAGAAACCTAATGGCACAGAAGGTGACGATCCGAACACAACCATTTTTGTTAATTTTTGTCGTCATCCCATTACAGAGGAAAGTGTACGATGCACTACTTGGGAGAGGATGGCTAATAGCCACTAAGGAAAATCATAATTGGAAGAGGAACACACTCTCAATTGAGAGCAGCGAGCGAAAGTACATCATTGACTTGAAGAACCAGGCTGTGAGCGAAGAATTGGCTTCCTTCGGATCAGATCAGACAGAGGAGAGTTGGATGTCGACGAAAGAAGGCAAGCAATGGAACTGAACGTTGATGGCGTACTCGAATTCGAGAGTTGCTCGGAGGACAAGACAAGCTCACTAAACGGGCTATTTCATTGGCAAATGGAGGATTATGAGGTGTTCCACCAAGAGCGTAACATGCTACAGATTGAAGAAATCCATGAAGGAGAGGAGAAGAGCAAGCCCAACTAGACACTTTCGGCTGAGTACAGCCAAACACTTCCGAGCGAGTACAAAGAGTACAAAGAGAGAGTATCAAAAATGGATGATACACCAGTTGACAAGTTGGAATGTGACAAAGTACGAGGTAGTGAGAGAAAGTCAGAAAAAAGAGAAGGGGAGGAGAGAGAAAATGAAGATGAAAATTGTAAAAGGCAAAAAATGAATAAGGAAGTGTTGAAAATTGAAAAAATGAAAGTAAAAGAGTTAGAAAATAGAAAAAAGAAGGAAAGTGGAAAAAATGAAAAGACGAAAGTAAAAATGAAAAAATGGAGAAAATGAAAAATGAAAAATGGAGAAAATGAAAATGAAAAAAATAAAGGAAAAGTTGTAAGTTGGAAAAAATGAAAAAATAAAGGAAAGGTAAAAGTTGGAAAAAGAAAAATTTAAAAATTAGAAAAAAAGAAAATAAAAGGAGGAAAAATAAAAAGTGAAGAAAAAAGAAATTGAGGGAATAAAACGATGACAAAAGAGGCGTTAAATTGTAAAGTGCAAAATATTAAAACAAAGAATATTGCCAAGGTCCACGTACTACTCAAAAAGGTCGTACGACCACTTCAAGCAAAATCGACCAAAAGAAATGAAGTTACGCAAGACGACTTAAATTCGTACATCATACGGCCAAGGGAGTAACAAAAGGCACTGAAGGAAAAAAAATATTTGACAAAGGCAGGCACAAGCAAGTCTGTATGCAATGGAGGAAGAGAGCAAGAAGTTCGTACAACCTAAAAAACAAGTCATGCGACATTTAGATGACAAACAAAAGACAAGGACGACAAACAGTTCAAAGAAGAAGTTTGTACGATACAAGGAGTTGACCATACAAAGCAAGGAAAAGCCAGTCATATGAATTAGAAAGGTTGTACGAAATGGTGATGGTTGTAAGAAATGGTGATGGAAGTCAAAATAAAAAGCAAGTGAACAGGCAATTCAAGGAGGAGGTATGAAATAAAATTGTACGGTAGTATCAAGGCACTGATGAGGCCGTACAACCAACAAACAAATTCAAGACAACGAAAGAAATTAAATTCAATTGGCGCAAACCTGAGCTGAGGCCATACGCCGTATGGAAGGCAAGAGAGGTTAACTGCGAAATGGATGAGGCAAAGTCTATACACAACAAAAGTGGTCTTGCGTATGGAAGTAAGGAGTGTCGTACAACAGTAAAAGAGCCTATACGATCGCAGAAAAGGCTTGGTGTAGCCGTACTGCTCAGGAGAAATAAAACAAGGATTGTCGTAAGATTTAATGAAGACACTTTCATACAATCTAAGGGAGACACTGTCGTACGATTGAGCATGAGTGGTGGCAGTGTACGGTCTAAAGAGAACATACATTACACACTCGTACAGCTTGGAAATGCAAGAGGATGTTCTTTTCGAGCAATTTTGCACACTACCGATGGGCAAATGAAGAATACAGGAGTGTGCAAAGAAGCAAACCTTCTACATAAGACAATTAAGATGAGTTTGTACACAGAGACAAAGAACAGTGCAAAATATGTATTTTTCAGCTTTGTCAACATTATTTTTTGCCACTTGAAAAATCATGAAAATGAGGTGTGCCATGGAGTTTTGTATGGTTTTAGAAGTGTTAAATTGGCCTTGGCAACGGGGGTGCTACCCCTTGACCCCGCTAGGGGCGTTGCCCCCAAACCCCCATCAAATTTATTGGAATTGCCAAACTACAATGCAACCAACCATTATAGTACAATCACAAGAGCAATTGGCTGTCGAGCAGATGAGAGTGGCAGCTCTCGAGGAGAAGTGGTCGAAGAAAGACGAAGGGATGGGTGAGAGTGACAATCAATTGGCAGAGAAGGGTCAGCTATTGGTAGATAAGGATGCACAGGTGGCCGATGCGCAACAACTTTCAACTGAGCGGGAGAGTCGGCAATAGGAAAAAGACAAGGAGTTGACTAGCACCAAACAGGAGCTTGAGTTGGCATTTTTGGTTCCCAGTACTTTGTGGGGGGGATGATGTAATTGGTCAAAGTCGGTCGTCGGTACTAGTTGGTCATAGTCGGTCGTAGTTAATTATATTTAAATAAGACTATAGTTAGTTAAATAATATTTCATATACTTTTGTAGATGTTTCGAGAAGATTAATTCCTTACTAGTGATTAGTTGTTGTCATGAAGCATCGTGAAGGTTGGTTCCTCAACCACCGCCAGCGGCTATTTGTACTTGAGTCAATATGGTTGGGGGAGATGGTGTTGTACTCATGATATTATATTACATGTTGTCACATTTTGATGTTGTATGGCTAATTGTACTTGGTTCCCGTGAATAATAAATGAAGTACTATCTTGTTGTGCAATATGCATTCATGATTGTTCGTACTTGTCTATGTTCTGTTAATTTTGTTTACTCTCGTAGTACGTCATGAGTACTTCAGTGAGTAAACAGTTTTGGACTCCTATAAATAGCTAAAAAATGGCACTCCAAATTTACTAATAAACTCCTCTAAATAAAGAGTTTGACTGCTGCAGCAAATCTGAAATTGGCTCTTCTATTTTTGGCTGACTATAAACTGTATGATCAGCAGCATTTGACATGAGATTTTTTCTACAAAACTATCATTCATCCACTAAATATTCCACATTCAGGACAATGATTAGCGAGATGAACTTAGAATCCTTGCAAATTATAGAACACTAATACCATTTTCGGCCACCTATTTCTTCCAGATAACAATATATAAGAATGATTGTTGACTATGGCGGTTATCTACCTAACAACTAACTGCCTGTTTGAAATTTCATCAACCACATGTTTATGAACCTTTAGATTAATGTTTAAATGTCATGATCAGACACCAAACCTTAAACTAGAAAGTATTATTCTCATCATTCACCACACCCTCTCCCACCCTCATGACGGAAACATATTACCACATTTCACAAGGAAAGGACAATTTTTAAAATCTACTAATAACAAAATGAAAAAAATATCATTAAAATTGCACAATGATGCATCGCCATCCACCAAGATGCCCAAGTAATTAACTGTGGTACTTGCTGGTTATCTACCCCAATGACATGGTTAATCATTAAATCTTCTATATAATCACCTATTTTTACTTGGTCTCTACTAGAACTTTGAACTTCTCCATCCCAACATGCCTTTCCTTCAAACTCCGTTTTCCCTTAGTCTTATCAGGTCATCAAACTTCATCTCACCCGCATGCCCTTCATCTCACTCGCATGCCTCTCTTCCAAACCTCATTTTCCCTTATCAGAGTTTCAGACTTTTCCCTACTAGAATGCCTTCCCTCAACTCCTGACCTAAGGCATGCATCACGTAATAACTAATATCTCCGACCCCCAAACTCTAACATTCCCACCTTTTTACTGCCACTCCTACCTCGCCCCTACACAACCAAGAGTGCCATTAACGCCAAATGAGACATAATGATTACTACAAAAGGGATTTTCTCATCCAAAAAATGATGGTCAAATCACAAGGGTGCAAATGCACACACAACTCCAAGCAAAGGATGTAAAAGGTAGATAAAGTCAAACCAATTCAAATTGAAGCAAGAAAAGAGCCATTACTTACACACCACAAACTTATTCCTTGGGCACCATCAATGTGGTGGTTGCATCCTCAACTACCATAGTCCTTGCATAGATCTAGGTCGTACTTGTTGATGTGCTTTTTGTGACACACCGGGCACATTTAGAATAAAGAGTCCAAAGACGCTCTATACTCTCTTAAAAAACTACCACGTATGCTAAGATTGCAAGAAAGATCATACGGCAATTCCAATGTTTCTTCAGTCAGGTCTTGACGTGTGGATAAGCTCAATGGACGTTGTGATTTGCTGGTAACACAAAGGGACCTATGTTTGACAAATTACTCACGAGTGAGGACTTAGGTGGATTTGACATTGAATGCTTTGTATTTTTGGGATTTTCAATTTTTATGCTGAATCTGTGAGATTAAAAGCAATGAAAAAGTCAAACTAAGAATGAAACACCCTTTCCAATAAAGGAAGTAATTGCTAGGAGTTTAACATGAGCAGAATGAAAATTGTGAAAACACTAAGGGGGGAAGGAAGAGAGTGGATTGACTCAAGTACCCCACCAAGCAAAAACTTGGTTATGTTCTCAATATAGAAGAACTAATGGCTTCTTTGCAAGTCATAAGGATAATTAAGTCATATATCTTATGACCACAAGGGAAGAGGATAAATGAAAATTATCTCCGTAAAACCTTAACCATTTACATGGGAATTAAAGGTAGCATGAGATCAAAATAGGTTATCACTTGGTCAAAGGAAAGGATAGACTATTGTTGGATATAAAAGAACCTATGTGTCCAAAATTTGGAAAATTCGAGAATGGAACGAGGAAAATAATGTCAGAGTTAGGACATCGGAACGACAAAGAGAATTGTCAGATGAGAAACCACTATAACCTAGAAAAAGATAGAGTAAGAGGTTGCACGGAATGTTGCAAGGTAATGTCTAGTATGCCAGGAAATGAAGACCGAATGTCATCATAGGTAGGACATGTAAACTCTCTTATTCTAGAAGGAAAATGGAAGAACATATGACAGGTCAATCTTGCTATGTTAGTAGAACTAACATAATGTTCTAAGTGGAAAAACTCATCAAAGAAACCAATACCTTGTTGGAAACTTGACTTATAGGATTTTGGTCCTAAATAACATATTGTGGGTAAGTGGTTGCTTAGTAAACCTGAAGGGTTATTTCAGTTTAGCAAAAAAAAATGATAGGGTTGTGTAAACCATAATCATACCTTGAGACATTTGTTTGAATAAATGTGCAATATATTATTATAGTCAAAAAGGTAAAATGGTAGACTAAATCTTAAATGATTTGTAAACTTCCAAAATTGAAGTTTAGACCATTATATGGAAAGAAAGGAAACTCTGTTAAAGCTGAAAAAGGCTTGGGTATAACCATAGACTTGATAGAATGTCACAAAAAGAGTAATGGATCGAAGTGATCAGCGGAAACCTTATTGATAACAAAGCTTAAGAAGAGCAGTATCAAAATTGACATGTGTCTAGGAGCAAGGTTATGCTCGAGGTGGACAAGTAATCAAGGGAAAGTACTTTATGGTAAGGATAATGAATGTGTGAGTGCCGGATGGACTCGGTTTATGAGTTGTCTAAAAGTATAAATACAAAGGAAAAGAATTAGACCCACAATGTAGTGTACAATACATCGACATTCCTCTTCCATTTGGATTATACTAAAGATAAATTCATAGGCCAATGAAATCCGATCACTAAGGATAGTTATTATTATATATTGGATGTATTTGTGGAATAAAACTCTTTGGGAGAGTAAGTATGTGTGAAGCATACAAAATTTCCCTATGCGATAGTAAGGACACTTGAAGCAAGGTCTAGGAAGGGTAAGATTACTACATAGGTTGAATGTTTTGTAAATCTTACATATTTTTGGAATTGTAAGTTAAACTTTATTTTGACTTTAACTGTATGTTAAAAGGCTGTAAGATCATCGGGGACGATGATTCACAAGGGGGGAAGTATGTTACATCCCGTATTATGAGGTTACTATTTTAAAAGGTAGAAATGAATGTAATGTGAAATCTGGAGATGCTTGCACCTTGATATCAATATGTATGTTAGCTCATTTGACGTTGTTTCATTTGATGTTATTTCAATTGATGTAATTCATGGTAAAATACTGCATATATGTCAATATCAGGATAGTGAATCTTGCTTTAAACTTGACATGTTTGTATAAGTATTGCAAATGTTATGAGCAAGTAACTGTCGTGGTTTTGTGGCAATGGATGCAGAATCAGGAACCATTCCTCCAGGCGGAGGGGAGACATCACTCGGGAGAGGGGCTTGGTCGAGTAACCGGTAAAGTTGATCAAGTTGAGCATACACACACTTCACTGAGGTTTTTTGGGAACTGAGTCAGATTGAGTTGTCGTAATAAGTCATCCTTAGGCTTAGGAGTTTTGGATTACTTCTTTATGCTTTATGAGTGGTGTTACTTGTTGTCTGACTTACTGTTCTGTGAACTTGGAATGTGAAATATGAACTAATAAGTTATATTGATGCCTGGAATTTACAGTTAAACGTATATATACATGTTTGTACAAATACGTGTATTAAGGGTGCGCTAACTGGCCTGTAATACACGTAATTGGATAATCAAATACAAATATGTATAGATATAAATAAGTGTAAATATTGAATGTGGTTATAAATATATTTAATATTATATTTGATATAAACATTATCATAGTTTTACCTATATATAGATATATCTATAGTAATATTTAATTATTATATACATATATACATATATTAAAATAAGGTAAAATAAAACTATAATAAGTTGTGTTTAATATAATGAAAAATATATTTAATAACATTTTTAATTCATATTTTGAAAATGACTTTGCCTTAAAAATAATTAAAATTGACTTATATAGTCATTTGGTAATATAATGCATTTACCATGGGTTATAATAGTATTTCGAATTCCATAGACTATTAGTGAAATACGTTGGAAAGTATTATGGAAGATTTAAATAATAAATACTATAGTCTTATTAAAAGATTTAAAACTTATAGCATTTTAAACCTTGGCTAAACTGAAAAATGTGGATTCCTTATGCTGTAAATCGCGGACTGTGGAGAATGGCGGAAATGGTGAATAAAAAAATGGAGAATCCCGCGCAGCTGTGTACACCAGGAGACTAGGTCGCACTTGCATCCACCATTTGTGAATACGTGAGAAGGCCGAAGCCTAGGGTAGATGAAACGCACTCCTTCATTGACGTTTTCCTGCAATAAGTTAAGCCGCCATTTCTGGACGCCCTAGCTGTAGGTGGCTACCATTCGAATTTTGCCATGTGAGAGTTGAAATCTTCTTCCTGGGAAAGGTCGAATCACTTCTCAACGGCTGAGTAAGTAAGGAAAATTCGCCACATTTCAGTTTGAATTATTCAAATGGTAAGTTCTGTCAATTTACATGCCAGCATAAGTGGAAATTGTTTGGCTGAGGGCTCTATAAATAGCCGCCCAGTTCATTTAGCAAGACACACCTTGAGAATTTCGAATTTGCTTAGAAAGAGCTGCATTTACCTTAGCCGCATTTTGTCATTTACGCCATTTGCTATCTACTCCTGCAAATTACGAATTTATGTTTTGAAGGTAGTAATCCATCATTGCTGTTTTGTATTGTGAGAGCCATAATCCATCATTGCTGATTGTGTTGTGAGAGCCATATACTATCTTGTTGTGACTGTATTGTTGAGAGCTATATTCCCTCATTGCTGTATTGCATTTACCTAAGAGTCATACTTTATTCATGCTGGGAAAAGTATCTAGAAAAGACTGAGAAGGACTGTTGAGGAAGAGCAGAAGCTACTGGTTGAACTCATTCGCAGCAAGAGAAACAGGCATGAGAAAATGTCTTCTTAATACTTCTGTCATTTGAGATAAAATGAGTTGCTTGCTTTGATTATGCTTTGCATTATGTTATGAAGTAGGAAAGGAAAATGTTAGAAGGTCTCTATTTTCTAAGGAATTATATTGAATTGGGAATAGCTTAATTTCATTAGAAAAGGCTTATTGAATTGGGAATAACTCATTTCATAGTGAAAGCATGTCAAATCAGGAATAGCTTAAGAGCTTGTTGAAATGGAATAGCTTAAATTCATAGGAAAAGCTTGTTAAAAGAATAGCTTGAAAGGGAAATGTTTGAATACTTTTTAATAGAAGTATATTATGAATTGTATTACTTGAATACTGCTTGAACTCCTTATATAAAGGAGAAAGGAACTAGTTATTAAATACTAGGTCAAGGATGGAATCAGTACCAAGGTAGTCTAAAGCTTAAGTTATAGGGATAACTGGGATAAGCTAAAAGTACTCTTAGGATAAAGATTTCCTGATTAGGAGGAATAGTATAAAGACCTTGTTGACTGCATTACATTTCCTGATTAAGTAGATTGTTTGAAGGCAGGTTGTCTGAAACAGGATATACCTCCCTTATGTAGCTATTGAAGTAGAATGTCTCAAGGTAGGTAATCTGAAACAGGATATACCTATCTTCTGTAAATCTCTTAGGAAAATGTTGTAGGTTAGTCTGGGATTAAAGATTATCCAAAAGTAAAGGACGATACCTATGCGTAGTGTAAGATAGTCTTAAGTCAAATCGGCCCTGAGTAGTGTATATGATACATGACCTTCATTCGAAGTACTGAATGAGCATACTTTGGCCAAAGTAGTGGAAGGTACGACATCCACTTAGATGTGAGATAGTTGAGACTACACTGTCAGTTCATTGTGATCCATCATGCTAGTTCGGGATTGTGAAATAGCAAGTTCTAGATGTATAGGACACAGCACTATGCTCAGTTGGGTTGTCGCAGCTGGTTACTTTACCAATCTCTTCGTTCGAAGGGAGGGCCATCTATTGAATGATAGATGTGCAGGGGACCGCATTAACAGTCCGTGGTTGGCGGAAAAGCGCCTGAGTCATGTTTCTCCTCCACAATAGGCGACAGATACACCAAGATTTGTAAGGAAGGGAACCTGGACTATCTTACTACTATTTGTGCAAAAGCTTACGAGCTATGTATGTAATTGTTTTACTTTTGTACTCTGAATTATATTTACAATGGAAATGGAATCCATGTGGAAAGATATATTGTAACTGGCATGTAATTATCAATAAAGAAAGGAAGAATTTTATTGTAATGTCTTCGTTACTTGTTACATTTATATGTTTGAAGTGAAATGTGGAAAAAAATTTATTACCCAAGGATGGGGTCGTTACATCCTTTTCTAGCCTTGCTTTGATAGAATTAATAGAATTATCCAAGTCTTCCACTTCCTGACCCTTTGTGGTTGGGCACAAATCGACAGTGGTGATGGCATATTCCTCAGGAGTAATCTCCTCCCTTGACTTCTCAACTGTCGGTATAGCAATTTGCAGTGTACGATTGCTAGCTTCGTCATGGTGGAGAACATTTTGGCAAGCCTCTTTATATTTACTGCTTCCAATCTGGCCAAGAAATCAGCCATGTCATCTTCCTTTGGGATTTCTTCCAGTTCTTTTATTTTTAATCTCTCCGTCAACCAATCAGGGATGGTCGGCTACTCGATGTCTTCTTATTCCTGAATATCTTGTGCACCTGGAGTTTCTTGAATTCCTTTGAGGGTGGAAATCATTCCTTCTTGGAATTCACTGTCCAGAATATCAATTTCATTATCGAACTCTAGAATTTTTGTGCCTGTGGGAGATGGGGGTTCAGCATCCTCAGACTGGACAGGAATGGGAGAGGGAATCTGTATGTCTCCCAGTGACTCATCAATGTTCAATATCTCGTTCACATTTGTGGACACGGTAGAAAGAGGAAGTCTTGGTCGTTGCCTCTTTTGAGTAGGTTCTTCATTTACAACCTGCTCTCCTTTTGCCTCATTTCTTTTTCTGGGATTGGTGCTCTCAATTGGCTCATCACCTTGGGACGCACCAGCATTTGAAGAGTATGATTCTTCTTTTCCCATTAAATTGTAAGTCAAAGGTGCACCTTTCCGCCTCAGCTCTTTGACCTGCTAGTCTGCCCACCATTGTGAATATTTGACAACTAGCCTCATCAATACGGACAAGTCTGAAGTTCTGGTTCTGACCACCGTACAGGAGTAAGAGGTCGGCTCTCATCAAAACTTGGCTGAATATACTCGCCATCATCTTCAAGTTGATCTGGCACTCGGAAGAGCTCGGTTATCCTGATTAAGCTAACCAAGGCTCTGGACCATAGTCTTCTTCTAACCTCAAATTCATCTGCTACGTTGGCCTAGTAGTCCTCCAGGTCTACCTTGTGTTTGTATTTCCTTCCATTTACAGCCCCAATGTGAAGGTGGGGGTCAAAATCAGCTCTGGACCAGTATGACGTGAATGGATACAATTGCATTTCTAACCGAGCAGCTTCAGCTGCCTGTGCTGATGAACAAGATTCCCCCATGTTCCCAATAAAGAATGGGAAAGTGACGGTTTCTTTACTTTTTGCTCTCTAAAGGTTTTGATATGTTCCTAATTACCAAAGAACCTCAGGCAAAATCATCTTGTTGGTGGGATAAATCGGGAGCCTGAACGGACATCCAGTGAATCCCTGAATTCTAATGTAAGTGAACCTGGGAAACTGGATATACTAGGATCCGTATTTGCTTATAAGGCTCTTAGCCCCATGAGTCAACCTCGAATGCATCCCTCCTTGCAATATTCTTGTAATATACATTAGGAATGCATCATGTGCTCTCCTGAAGTGAGGTTTCTCTGCCAACTACAACTAGGGGTAGCAGTCATATGTTTTGAACTCGTTCTCTTTGTTGCCTACAACACCTCGGCAAATCAATCTTGGATATCTATAGGTCCTTTCCAATAGATAGATGACATAAGAACTCATATAGAATGATTTAGCCTTCTCCAAATTTATCAGCTGCTCATGGATGTTGTCACTAATCATCTTTGACCAGTTGAACATTCGAACGTCGGTGGTGATCTCGTCAATGAAAAAGTACATCCATGTCTCAAAAAATGCACCTTGAGGGTTGCCCACATTCTATTCAACAACAAAATAATATCGCCATAATCTTCTTTTAAGTCTGTCCGGCGCAATTTCTTGGGTATCTTCTTTGTAGTAGGCCTTGGCTTCTCCAACCATGTCTTGTTGAGATTGGTTAGACATTGCTCCGTTTGGTCTTCAAAAAGTTTTCTAGCATCTTCCTGAGTCTTATACGAAGTTCGGTGGTAACTGGGAATGTCGAATGCCTCTTGTATAGCCACTTCCCCGAGGTACGCTAAAATTCTCCCATCAGACGCAACGATTTGTCTTTCTTGAGGATTATAATGTCTGATGCATTCTACTATCAGCTCAGCACACTGCACAGCCGAAGGAAATCCAATTGCTTGCACAATACCATTACTCATCATTCTTCGAGCGATGGCTGTCGGCAGAAGTCCATCTTTTCCATGCACTGTTTTCTTGAATTCCTGGAGGTCCACATGTCCAAGATCGGTGTCCATGACGTTCTTCCACTTAGAATTAATTTATAATTTTGGCTAAACTCCTTCACTTGCGAATTTCATCTGTGCTCTTTTCGAAGACTCTCCTGGTATGGTCATCAACCTGCAATAAATATAAAAGAATTAACATTAGTGCCAAGACTTTTAAATCTGATTTTTCGAGCCTCTATTCGAAATTTTTTATTTTCAGCTTGCTGGAAAGATAAATTTCTGTGAAAAAGCAAGCTAAATAAAAATAAAAACACTTGGTAAATTTTTGGGAGGGTAAATAAAGACAGAAGAAAACAATAAAGAATTCCATCAGACTATAAAATCTGGAATTATACTCTTTGGATGGCAATTCAGCTTCGAACTTTGAAAAATCTGTCTTTACCACCGAAAAAGCAAGCTAAACTCTCGAAAACTTCGATCTTCAACTCTGAATTTCACTCTTTGCCTTGAGAAAATCTCCAATATTCTCTCTCTCAAAAAAAATTATTTTTCAAAAGAAAAATCTATCTTTCGCAATTTGGAGAGAGCTCAATTCTTTTTTGAATCGAATTTGTGAGTAAAAATGACTTGCTGAAACTTCATTATAAAGTTGAGAAGTTCGATTTATTTAGCAGTTTCACCTTTTCTTCTTGAGTTCATCGAGCTTAGACTTGTTTTCTTCTCGTTTGCCAAGGCAAGTTTCTAATTACTTCCAATTTTTCCAATTTACTTCTTGGAGTTCAAAATCTTCTAAGTGTTGGAGATAAGTGTTGAAAAATAATTAAAGGTTTTATGTGTAGATTTTTCAATTTTCCAACCCTTTAATTTTTCAACCTTTTAAAATTGCTTAAGTATGGCGAATTTCATTTACTTCCTGCCAACGTCAAACTCTCTGGTGGTTTCTCCATCTTTTCTTTGGACTTCGAAATGTCTTTTTCATATTTCCTCTTGGCATTGAACGTTTTAAATAAATGTTGGAAAATAAAATGATAAAATGTCCAAAATATTAAAATTCCAACCTTTTAAATTCATTTCCAACCCGTTTAAATTGTTTACCCATGGCTAAATATTTAATTTCCAAGCCATTTTATTCGTTTCATTTAGCCAAGCGGACTTCGAAATGCTTTCGCTATGTTTCCATTTCTTCGTGCCTTAGAAAATTTTATCATATTGGGGCGGGTAGGTGGGTGGGGCGAGGGGACAAACTTCAAAGTTGGCTAGCCATTACTTTCTTTCTTCCAGGCGGACTTTCTTATAACCTTTTCCAAGTCTATCTTCTTTATGGCGAACTTTAAAATCCTTTTGCCATTGATTTTTTAAGGATGGCGGACTTTCAAGTGTCTTTGCCAAGACTTGGGCGGACTTTAGAATCTTTTTGCCATTACCTTCCTTAAGTTGGCGGACTTTGAAATGTCTAAGCAAGATGTATGGCGAACTTTCCAAGGTGTTGGACATTGACTTTTCTCTCAAGGGCGGACTTTAATGTGCCTTGTACATCTCTTGGGGTGGACTTTAGAAACTTTTTGCCAAATCTTATCCAAGTCTATGGCGGACTTAAAAGTTGCTTGGACAATGTCCATTCTCCCAAGGCGGACTTCCAAGTGTCCTGGCCATCTTCCATGGTGGACTTTCTTATGCCTCAAAGATTTTTAATTTTGCTCACCATGAATTTAGCTCATCACCCTTGCCATAGATCTTGATTTTCTTCATGATTTTTCAATGCTTTTTGATCATTTTCAATGTTTGCTTTCTTTTTATTGCTTTTCTTTCTCTCTGTTGATTCCATGACCAATGGGACCCCGAAATAGAAACTTTCCAAAAATAGAAAAAAGCAAAAAAATCATCCCTAAAAAATAGGAACCCCAAAATGGTCCAAAAGTCCCAAAAAACCAAAAATCCCTAAAAAATAGGAAGTGTCAGAATTGACTCAAAGCATAGGCGATCCTCGTCTTCCGGACCTTCTGAGCACTTCCATGGCATCTATGCATAGTTTCGGGCTCAAATTCTCTACTTGGCTCAGGTGACACCTCAAAACTCTAACGTGAAACTCTTGGAGCAAAACAACCTATGAAATTGCAACTCGGAGCGAACCACTGAGGGTCCCCATTTGCAATGGGGTGATGTGTGAAATAGGTCACAACAGTACTTTTAGCAAGAATCCCACCTTAGTCATCAAGCTTTATGATATCAAAAGAGGGACGCATTATAGGAAGACTCATTCTAATGTCTACATCAAAACCCTAGAAAATATTGCTCAAAGCACATGTTCAGAGTTATCAAATCTAGGGATGAAAAGCCTCAGACTTGTAGAGACTAGAGGATGGAAACCCTTTGGTTTCCTAGGCACGAGGACAAAAACCCTTTTACCTAATGGGATGACTTCACCCAGATGTCGAGAGAAGACTCCATGGTTATGGACCTGACCTACATCGCATCAATACGCTTGGGAAACTATTGTAAGCAATTTGTAAGGCATTTTTACTTTTTAGTGTTATATGTTACAATTGTAGTCATTGTACTAGTTGTTATCGTGGTTGTTGCTTTCAATTATCATTGCCATGTGCTTGTATATCATTTTGACTCTATTATTAATCTGAAGCTTGATAAATGTATTTTTCTTTGTATTATGAGATCTGGGTTGTTTATATTTTAGAAGCTTGTGATGAATTGAGATCTTGTTGCACTCGAGGTTAACATTAAAGCTGATAATAAACTATTAAAGTTAAATATTGGGGTTTTGAAGGAAACTTCTAGTTTGATGCACTCGGGGTTAACATTAAATCTGATAATAAACTATTAAAGTTAAACATTAGGGTTTTTGAAGGAAACTTTTGGTTTATTATAAGCTGTCTAAAAATTATCACAACACTAAACATTATTGATTTAAAATAACTATTAGGTTTATTGTTGTGGTTTATGTATAAACCATGGAAGAGAAATTGGGGCTTTTTATTAGATCACTTACAATTGGTTAAAGTATCTAAATTCGATTTAAATAATATCTACAAAAGGGGTTTAAATAATACTTTCTCTAAATACCAATTTACTTGCATAATAATTTGGTTGGGTTATTACACCATATACGTTTACTATCTAGTGCTTGTTGCTTGTGTGTGCGGGTGGTAATGTACCTCTTGGGTTATGCAAGTACCTCACAGCAGAAAAAAGTTTTAATTATTAAAGTTGGCATAGAATGGAAAACGAAGAGCATAACACAAAGAATAAGTTAGAAAAAACTGTGGAAGGGGCCAAGAAGTCTTAGAAAGATGCCCTGAATGTCGAGGATGCAAAAGAAAGATCAGCTAAAGCAAGGTTTGAAGTCAGATTCGAAAGAAACAATGGAGAAACCTAACAACTTGGAGAAGAAGAGTTCCCCAAAATCCAACAAAACGGAAAGGACCTTCTTTTGCCTAGGATACTCCATGTTGATCCTAATAGTGAAATGATAGAGGAAATCAAAAAGGTATAGAATAGATTAAAGAGTCTTGCAATTCTCTTGGCTTGTATGAAATATTGATAATCTCCCCTTGAGAAAATTCTTTGATGATTGGCATGTAAATGTATGGGGTAAGAAACTTGGAATTACATATCATTTTGCAAAATGATCCAAAAGGGGCTTTTCGTAATTTTTTTCCAAAACCATCACATGCAAAAGAGGCCTGAGTAAAGAATTGTGGAACATTTGGATGTCTACTTTCAAAACTGTGCCCTAGTCTCCATAGGTATCAAATGAAGAAAGCCTTCCCTATTTTCTCCCCAAATGGGTGATCCACCGCAAATGTGGACATTCTTGCCACAATTGTTGAAAGCATAACCATAACATGTCTCTTGCTCATCCAACTAAGCACACCATTGAATAGGGAAAATACTAAGTTGTCGATTTTGGTATGGGATCGGGTACGCGTACGAGATACGGGTATGTCGATACAACAAAAAAAATATCTTGGGTACAGTACGTTTGGGTGTGGCTGTATAATATATATACATATGCAAAAAAAATAACACTATACAAAATTGTAAATACATTTGATAGTATGATACTTCATCATTGATCAATTATAGTGATAAAGATAAATGCCAAATGATAGTTCAAAATTTCAATACTATGTCATGTATCATATGTGTCTAGAGTCACAATTCAAATGAAAATCATTACAATTACAAAATTGAAATAAATACAATCAAAATTTTGTATAATTGTCTTCAATCTTCATCAATCATCAAAAGGATCTAGATCAAGGTCATCGTTTTGTTCAACATCATTTGAACCACAAGTAAATGCATTGCCACTCGTACTAGGTGCATCATGTGTGAGAGTCTCATCATCATCACCTATAGTGACTCTAGCAAGCTCTGCAATAGATGCATCCAAGTTGGCACACTCAAGAGCTATGTCTTGATGCTTCATTGAACCTTCCTTGTACTGATCTTGCTTATGTGAAAGAACACGCGAGTTGGAATGGACATAAACCAAGTCTTTTATTGTTTTTGCAGCCAACCGGTTACACTTCACTGAGTGGATAAAGGAGTATGTACTCCAATTCTATTCAGCCAAAGAACTTGCAACCAATTGAAATTATGAAAACCAAAACAACTTAAAAATGAAAAATGAAAAATAAATTAAATGGTAAGTACTAAAGTCTACAAACAAAGGTTAACTAATAAAAAATTAAAAATACTTACTTGTGATAGAACCTTGATTGAAAGAGGCTAGAGGAACAAATAATCTTTCCCATGGAGGTACCACCATGTACGAGCATCTACATTGTATCGGTCTTGCGATCTCATCCTGAGATGAACATGCCAAACTCCTTCCTAACATTTTCCACCCCTTTTGGATCTAAGAAGAGTCTTTTGAATGCCCACTTGTACCCATTGGAAACTTCACTATTTCTATATGGTGGAGTTCTCCCTGGCAAAGAAAGTATCTAAGCACTATAGTATTTGGGAGACAATGCATATGCAAGGAGATGCAATGGTGTGTCCATCTTGTTCCAACGGTGATGAATGGTTTTTTCAACACTTTGAAAAAATGTTTTTTTGGGGTCATTCTCTTTTTGTGCTATTATGACCTTTATTTTCTCTATCATGGAGTCAATGCCATCATAGATTTACCCCAGACATGGTCAATCTGTATCAGAAAACCTGATCATACTCATGATAGGAGTAGTGAAACTCAAGACATAGTCCACACGAGCCCACCAATCATCATCAACAATCAATGACTTGACCTTCTAGGCCCTCTCTAGATTTGACTGCTTCCAAATACTCCATTGGTTGCTAATAACCATGGCACCCAATGCCTCTCACACCTTCACAAGTCATCTCAAAATGATTGTATGTGATGCAGATTGGGTCTTAGCAACCTAGGATTATGTAAAAATAAGTTAATAAAACATTAAAATATATTATATAAGTATACATGGCATAAAATAAAATAAAAAATAAATTAAATTTACCTTCAACAATTCCAAATTTGAGAAAGTCTTGAAAATGCCTTGTGATATATGGTGGTTTGTCACAAACATTACTAAAAGGTCGATTTTTCCAATCTCTCCATCCATCAGAAACAATAGACACTCTTGTTTCAATCCAAGAATCCCTAATCAGTTTAAGTGATGTCTCTACAAAAAAAAAACTCTTGCCAATAAGGTGGTGTGCAGCTTTTCATACCTAGAACCTATGAAACCAAAAGGTGCACTATTGATTGTTGCCACCATTTCACACCAATATGGTGATCTCACCAAGTTGAAAGGAAGACCATTAGCATAAATGCAATGTGCAACTTTTTCCTCTACAATGTCTCTTGCTTCATTTTGAAATGCCTTTTCCAATGGGCCTCTTTCGCAGAAAGGAGTGGGATCTTCTACTTGCATAGAGGGTGTCTCCAAGAAAGGATGTTGAGAGGCCATTATTGAATCTCTAGGTAAAGTCATTGATGTTCTCTTTACTAAAGGATGAGATCTTAATTTTTCTCTTTCACTCATAGCATCAACTTGTTCTTGTTCTCTAATCAATGCCATAAGTTTTTCTATTGGCAACCCCTTCTTATTTCGCCCTTCACATATTTTAATCCCTTCCCCACTTTGTGCACATAAGTGAGCTTTCACTCAACTATATGAGCTCTTAAATTGGACTACGCGCTCACCACAATCCCAAATGAATGCCCCGCCTCTAGGGATTTGTTCAAGCATCGTAACATAATTCCATAAAGGAGATGCTTGATCAATTTTAAATTTTGTATTTGCATCAATACCCACGGAACTTGACCTTGTGGCCATTCCAAATAGATTGCAATTTGATTTTGCTGTTATAAGAAATTATAAAGTTTTAAATTAATAAATAAATAAATAAAGGAAACCCTACAATATGTATAATTTATAAAGTATAAACTAATGAAAGTTCAAAATGAACACCAAAAAATATTGTAACAAATTGTGAAACATGTTTCTTCTTTTCTAAAAGAAAAAATTAAAAAAACTTGGAAAAAATCATCAAAAACTTTAAACAATTTGTTAAATAACTAAAGAATCAGTTAAAATTCTTACCTTAGATGATTAGATCTCCTTTGTGCAAGTTATCCTCAATCCTTTCGCACTTTGTGATCCATCTCTTTCGAAAAAACTAGCAAACCTTCAAAATGGAAAAATGGAAAAAAATGCTTGAGCAATGTCTTTGAGGAGAGCAATGAAGGATGAAAGAGGTGAAATGTGGCTTTGGAGGGCGTTTTAGGGTTTAAGTTGCACTTTTTGCAACATTTTTAATGTTTTAAACTCTTCTTTTGGCACCCCTAGGCATTGGCACCTGCAAGAGCCTCTGGGAGTGCCCCGAATGTCTTGGGTTCTCTGTGTGTACATAGATGATTATCCACAAGGAACCCGAGGCGTTTGGGGCTCTCCCTGAGTGCTCCCTCGAACACTCCTGGAGTAGGCATGGGACCCCAATATAAAGAACACAATAGCCTAGGGAAAACACATACCCTGTAGTAGATCTACTATTCACATCTCCTACCCAATCAAAGCCCACAAATCCTTGTATATCCACTATCTTGCTTGAATCTATACTTCCTTGGTAGAAACTCGAGCACTTGGACATGTCTCAAAAATACCAAAAGACCCTCTTTCTTGCAATCCAATGTTCCTCGACTGAATTGGATACATACCTATTGGGGACTCCCATTGCAAACCATAGCATGCATAAAACTACCAAATGCACTTGCAAAAGGGACATTGCTCATGTATTCTATCTCATTTGGTGTCAAAGAACATGCCTCAAATGATAAATTTGTTTCCATAGGAATGGGAACATTTATCGAATTGCAAATAGGCATACTAAATTGCTGCAAAGTATAGTTAACATATTTTCTCTAACTAAACCAAAGTTTTATGTTAGCTCTATCTCTCTTCATCTTCATCCCTAACATAATATTAATTGCCTCCAAATCCCTCATACTAATTTGTAATGAAGTTGAGATCTTAGAACTTGTTGGCATAAAAACTAACACCTCTAGAGTGCAAGTTGGTACAGACAGCTATGCACACTGTGTAATGAGTGCTCTTTAAATTAGGAGGGGAAGCTCCCTCATAGTGTTGGAATGCGTGGAAAAGAAAAGTAATCCAAGTCCTATCTTTTTTGTTCTCAACTGGAAGAGGCACAAGGTTGAGAAAACCAAGAACGTTGGAGCTAAGGATTTTCTGGTTTCGCAAATCATTAACTACAACTAAACTAACCACTTTAAATCTATCCAATTTCCTTAAGAAAACAGAGCATGAGGAAACGGAGCAAGAATGTTCTATACGATAAACTTCAGGTACAATCTCACAACGTGAAGGCAAGGTGGGCTCAACTATTTGCTTGGTTGGGAAGAAGTTTATTGGAAACAACAAATATACGATAAACCGGGTACATATTCACAACGTGAAGGCAAGGTGGGCTCAACTATTTGCTTGGGTGAATAGGTTTATTATCACACACATCATACAATAAGCTTTAAGTACAAACTCACAACATGAGGGCAAGGTGGCACAGCAATTTGCTCATTTGAATAGGCTTATTGGAAACAAAACATAAGGTAAGCAACTAGGACAGTGTATTGCATAGACGAAACACACATACAACAACGATCAAACTAGCAACCCCATTTAAGTAAGATAAGCATTCACCATAATAATTGCATGAAACCCACATAACAATTCATAATCATAATAAAGACTTGTGAACAGATACGAAATAGGCAATATTGCAGGCAAGGCGACACAACATATATTACTCTCTAGTGCAAAAGTTATATTTACAAGGGTGAACCAATCTTGAGAATAGGCATGTTGCCGGCTTCGCAGCAATTCTCTACCACAAGCAAAAGTTAATTACAAATGAGCTGAAAGCTCTTATTTATAGACATCAAAGGTGTAGGCAACCCTAAAATCACCTTGAGTCAACTACAGTCTTGCAATGCATGCAAGATTTTATTGCTAAACCCTAATAAAGGAAACTATATAGTTAACTGGAAAGCTACCATTAGTTAACCGGTACATCTAATCTAAATAGACAATGTGCAAGCATGCACGTCCTTATTGAAAGCAAGTTAACTGGAATACTACCATCAGTTAACGTAAATCCTAAATGAAACTCCAAGTGAACATAGATAATTCCAAGATAGACATGCATGAGACACAGAAATGTGACAGCAAGTTAACTCAGAAAAGAAACGCTAAGTTTAACTCCTATGTTTGATGTCTATCCTGGAAAAGTGGGACGCCCTGATCTAGAGTTCACTGGTCGTGATCTCGAGCAAGTAACCCCTCCACGAGGTTAGTGACTGCATCACTATCTAGAGGTCATCAAATGTCTCAACTGTCAATTCACTACTTGTCAACAACTCAAGCAAACTTGGAAATCTCTACACACTTAAACTGGCACTTCATTGACTGGTAACTCTGGCGGCTCTGTAACTCAAGTGATGGCCACTGTTTCTTCTGCAGCTTGACGCTTCTCATGTTTTTCACACTTTTCTTTATGGAAGAGTGTTGCATGACGAAACCGCAAAGTCTAACCGCGAACACTCCGGTTGTGAGAAATGCAAATGAACTTGTTGCCCACACAGAAACCCAACGGTATCAACCCTCTAAACTGGCCTTGGAAGACAATCAGCTATACGAGGCATGAAACCATGTGGACTTGAGTGACTACGCCTGCCAACCTTCTGGATGCACTTGATACAAATCGGTGTCAGCTTTTCTGATGAAATCATGAATTAAGACTAACCTGGTCTTGAATTCAATCTGCATGAATTGCATTCAGAAAAACACACCTGTTGACTATGAACACGGCTATGTTCTGACAACTTCTCCGGAAAACCAAAAATCACTCCTAATGAGGCTAAAAATAGCTTGTCGGAGGGCAATTTTCACAAAGAATTCTGAGATGTGGGTTTTGTGCAAAATCAAATTCTAAGATGACCCACAACGTCAGAATTGTGAAAAGTGTGATTTAGGCCCACATGCAAAAGGTTTTCAGTTGAGATCTAAAGCGCTGTGAGGGCAATTTTTCCTGAGAAAATCTGAGATATGGATTTTGTCCAGAAGATGATTCTAAGACAACCCACAACGTCAAATTCGAAAAATATCAGCTTCTACTCCACCATTCAAAGGAATTTCAGTTGAGAAAATCAAAGCTTCGAAAATCAATGCTCTGGAGTAAATTTTCCTCAAAAATTCTAACACGTGGGTTTCGTAGAGGAAGCTATGTTGAACCAACCCAGATGATTAGATTTGTCAAAAGTCAGCGAATCTTGGACAAGCGAAGAAAACCTAAGACGAGAATAGAAGAATTTAAGACAGAAGATAGAAGTTTTAATGTTTTGCCTTTGCCAAAATCGCCATCTTGTCTTGAAGTTTGTTGATGAATCTAGACTTGTACCTACAAAAGAATATTTTGATGTCTTCACAACTGACTGCTGAAGAAATTCGCCCAACTCTGGAAAGAATTCACCTCTGCTCAAGCTGGATGGATGAAATGATGGACGCCATGTTGAATAAATAAAGCAAATTCACACCATAATGGCACCACTGCAAGAATAGAATCTTGATAACAAAAAAAGCCTTTTGATTGGACCCCCTACAAATCAACTGGCACTGACTCGGAGTCCCGAAGATTAAATAATATTAAAATATTCAACTAGCTTTAACATGCGAATTTAAGATTAAACATTAAAGGAGGCGCCAATAATTAATTATTGAAGAAAATGGCCATTTTAATGCTTTGCATGCACAAACTTGAATTTAATATTATTTTAATCAATTAGCAAAAAGCTCAGCATCTAGATGCACTCAGCAAAATTCACTGATTCCGAAAAAGTCCTCATTTGACCCTCTAGGCGTCCATTTGCAAGAGTTATTAACTTTTTCGCTAACTTCCTATTTTATAGCTGACTGCAAAATTACAGTTGCCCCTGTTCAGCACTGATTCCCGAGTGACTGAGTGATTTGACTGAACTGAGATATCCACTTCGAAGCCTGCATAGCAAGGATGAAATGTCTGCTGGCAGCTACAACTACTAAAATCAACGTTTGACACCTCAAAAAATTAGGCGCTTCTGATTAAATTGATGCAATGATTCCAGACTAGCCATTTCTCTGTTTTGCCCTCTGACACTTCAAACTGACAGTGAACGATGAACCCCATTGACTAGATGATAAATTCATCGCGTGATTCGAAGCATTCTGCATCCAACGACTATATGTAAGATACCTGAAAGCTGCATTAGCGACCCCAAAAGCAAGGGCGCCCTTAGCCTGTGAAGGTGCAAACACCATTTTGACAAAAGTGTAACTTTCATCTCGACACCATACTTTGACCCCTGACACTGGGAGCTGGAGTGCTCCGATTCGCGCACCATCTATTTCTCTGCGTCGCTAGATCAACTTACAAGAGATGTCTCTGGAGGTGATAAAGCAAGAAAACTACTTCTAAGACCTCAACAAGAAGGGCGCCTTTTTCAAGGAGATGTGTATTTTGCATACTTAGCCATTTTTTATTGCTTTCACTTTTCAGCCTTTTATACTAACCTCACACGTACAAGCGTTTGCCAAATCCCGAAGGCGAAAGCTGACGGCTGGACTCATTGGATAGCTGGAGTAATTGCACACAAGTCTCGTGAAGACTATGAATGCTGGAAACCCCATCTGGCAGGCCTAAAGGCTGGGCGCCCCTAACCTACAAAGGTATAGGTGTATTTCTACATTTCTCCACCCTCTGATTTACGTGTTCGGTAGAACTTTTGTCACAATCACTCAGAATGTCGGATCACCTCACGAACTGATGCGTTGCGAAGCTCAACTAGATTAGAAAAGTTCTCAGGAAGACGGTATCTGCAAATTCATTCATCTAGGGGGCCAAATTAAAGGGAGCCCCTGAGCTACAGGGGCGCAGAAATTGTAAACTTCACAATCTCTGCAACATGCATCCCCTAGTATCTTCAGCTTCTAACCTTGATTGTCAAAGTTCTGCACCTCGGATGTCTTCGCTTGATAGCTCGTCAGAAAGTTGGGCTAATTCTGAAGAGATTAAACCTATTTGCAAGCACATGCAACAAGCTCTGAGCCTTCAAAAGGAAGGGAGCCCTTGAGCTACAGGGGCGTAGATTTGCTCTAGACTTGGTAATTTCCTTCCTTTCGCACTCTACGATCACCATATCGGCTGCTTGAGATGTCCACGTAGAAGCATTACAACTGTTGACGTGTGTGTATGACTATATTTCACCATTTTCACATGTATGGACACTATAAAGTTGATTTGTATGTTGATTGCGCAAGTGTCTCCCACGTTACATAGTGAAAGTGTTCCTAGACTTAGAATATTTTAGCACTTTTCGCCATTTGAAAATCCCCTCCGTCGAGAAGCATATTTTTCAGCATCTTTCATCATAGAATGTTATGCTTTGAGTTTCAGGCTTAGATTTTGACACCTGGCACTGGCCAACTGCCATTGACAACCTCGGAGGTCTTAACTTTTCTCCCAAAAAAGTGAAAACTACCCACCAGACTTAAACTGACTTTTAACTGAAACCGACTTCACCACTGTGATCATGATGCAAAATAAGCCAATCAAAATTAATTTCAGCCAATTCTGACAGGTTTCTATTTTTAGGGTTTTTTGACCTAAAAACAAGGTCAGGAAACCCTAATTTTCAAATTTTTCAAATTTTGTCAGTATCTTCCTGGCATCACACTGACCAAAAGCCCATACTTGATTTGCCCAAAAACTGGGTTTTGACATTATTTTTACAAGGTTTAGACCATTTTAAGCAAAATGCCTTAATGAAGCAAAAAAATTGGTTTGGGTACAACAAAACTCTAAACATATCCTTACTATTATCAATCAACATGTCATCAACATAAAGAGTGATAATAATAAATTGGTCACTTACCTACTTATAATAAGTACATTGATTTGATTTAGCCCTAACAAATCCAAACTTCAAAACAAAAGAATCAAACTTTTCATACTCACATTCAATGGGACTGTTTAGGAGCATAAAAGAGACTTCAACCTATAAAATGTGTCCTCCTTGCCCTTTACCACAAAGTGCTCTAACTATGTCATGTAGATCTCTTCCTCTGAATCACCATCTAGAAAAGTTGTCTTAAAATACATTTATTCGACCTAAAGGTGAAACATAGCAGCAATAAATTAGCTTTGCAACAAAAGAGAAGATCTCACCAAATAAATTCCCTCTACTTGGGAATAGCCTTTCACCACTAACCTTGCCTTGTATTTCTCAATCTTGCCATTCAAATTGAATATTTTCTTGAAAACCCATTTGCAGCACACAATTTTCCTATCCTTGGGAAACTTCACTAAATCCCATGTATTGTTCTTCACCAATGCAACCATCTCTTCAACCATTGCCTTTTCCAAGGCCTCTTATTTGCAAACATCATTGCCTCCTTCACAATTCTAGGCTCATCATCACTAGTAGACAAAGAAAAAATGCACCTAAAAACATGGACTATATTGATGTAGCCAGTTGAAAGTTAATTGAATATGTTTTAGTAGGCTTGGTAATAAATAAATAAATAAATAATCATGTTTTGTATTTGTGTATTAGTCTTCAACGATTGTTATAGTTGGTTAGTAGTTACCAAGAGTTGGTATTCTTAACCAACATTGGTCTACTATTTATATGTACTTGTCGTTCATAGTCGGGGACCATTGTTATGGTTTTCATGTACTTATTGCATATCCATGAATGAATGAGAATAAAGCTATATCTTCCGAAGCATGGTTGTTATTAATTAATGTTTTGTAAGTCTGTTATTTCCATTTACTTTGTAAGTCCTTCAAAATAGAATAAGCGAGTAAACAAGTGATACCTTTTTGTTTCTTTCCTTTGTCCTTATGAGTGGGTTATGAGGTCCTTCTTCTTCTAAATCATTTCATTCATTCTCTGAACTATCCTCCTCCTCATGTCTTTGTTGAATCTCTAGTTTAGCCCCAGGTGCAGTTTTCTCGATCTATAGCTTCACCTGCACCACTTTTTATAAACTTCAAGTTGTGATGACATAAAAAAAGATTTGATCTACTTGAAGATCACATTCCAACCATACACTTTCTTTCCAGTTTTAAGAATCCAAAGTTTGTACCCTTTCACACTATCATTGTAGCCAATGAAGATACATTTCTCTACTTTGAAATCCAATTTGGATCTCTTCTCCTTAGGCACATGTACATATGCCTCACAACTGAAGACCTAATATGCTACAATGAAGGCATCTTTACTAACCAACCCTCCTTAGGGTTTTTATCCTCAAAAGATGATGTAGGAGATTTGCTAATCAAGTAAAAACTTGTGCTTATAGTTTATGCCTAGAACTTTTTATCCAAATCGGCTCCACTAATCATACTCCTATCTCTCTCCACAAATGTCCTATTCATTCTTTTTGCAACTCCATTTTTCTAAGAGATGTATGGAGTTCTCTTTTGCCTGCTAATGAAATGCTCCCTACATAACTTGTCAAACTCTACTAAACAATACTCTCCAACATTGTCTATCCTCAAAATATTGATCTATTTTTTATTCTCAACAAGAGCTTTAAACTCTTTGAATTTTGAGAAGACTTTAGATTTGTGCACGAGAAAGAACACCCATTTTTTTCTTGGAGAAGATTGATACATAATATAGAGCTTTTCTTAGAGACGATGCACCCATATATAACCAAATACATCACTTTGAACCAAATCTAGAATCCCTACAAATCTGATAGAGCTTGAATAAAACTTTACATGATTTTTTTCCCATATATGCAATGTTCATAAAAGTCAAATTGTAGGAAACAATTAGTTAGCCCTTCTACTAATATTTTTCATTTCAAGGACCTTAGTCATTTCTCACCAATGTAGCCCACATGTTCATGCAACAACATGGTCTTCTCTACTAGAAGCTTATGATTCCTTGAATCAAGAATCTTAGAAGTGTTACATTCCACGATGCTAGCATCTAAACAGAAGAGAGTTCCTAAGTGAACTCCCTTAGCCAAGAGCATGGGCCCACACACCACCTTGCATCCATTTTTGCTGAAAACAAGTTGCACACCAATATCATTCAATTTACTTACAAAAAGAAGGTTTCTCACCAAACCTAGAATCTAAAAAAATTGGTGAGAGTTGTAGTTCTTCCATCTCCAAACCTGAGCCTGAACCTACATCAACCATTAATTTTGAGAGAGGAGTTATCTCTTGAGTAGACATGTCCATCATCGTAGCTCTCATAATCTAAGAACCACTCTCTATTGGGAGTCTGAAATATCCCACCCCTGATAGGATATTTACTTATTGAATTTTCCTTGTCTAAATGTAATAACCCCCTCTGTTCTAGGGTTTTAATCAGGCAGAACAAAACAAGATATTTGCAAATAAACCAATTTTCAACGATTGCAAGTAATTACAATCCAAGATTAATTAATACTTCAAGAACTACATAAAATTCATACCCGGATGACAACTTTTGATCTTGAAAGCTCTATAAAACCCTAAAGGATGATCTTCAGGAAACTGATGAAGCTCTGTGATAACCTCTGAATAAGATTATCTCTCAAAATGCCCTTCGGTGATCTTCCACACGTGTAGACATTGTTCACTCTGAGGGATTTCGTCCTCAAGAAAGCCCGAATCTTCAAACCAACAAACCCTTGCTCAATTCTCCAATTTGCACAAGTTTTTATAGAATAACAATGATGATGAAAAAGCCAATGATTTTTGCTTTTATACTCCAAAACCCCACTTGGCCCAATTTAATAAAATAATAAAATTTGCTTTTGATGCTTTTAGTACATTTGGCTTTTAAAATAATAATTAATAAAGCATCAATAAACATAATACTTTATTAATTTCCATCCAACCCCTTATATCACCTTTTTAATAAGTCATCATTAAATATTAACATTATTAAAGTCAAATAACTTTAATAATATAATAAACAATTAATCCTCAATTAATTGCCCAACACCAGCTCAAATAGTGATCCAATCATATTTTCCAGAAGTAGACTTGATGACGACTGATCCAAATAAGACTTACTATAAATAGTAAATATAGGCGCTATAACCAAATGACTTACTAAAAATAGTAAGTGTGGGAAAAATCAACCAGAAGGACCCCCAAAAGGTCCACCATCAAAACACTGTCACTGAGTAGGAGAAAACTAAGATAAACATCTGAAAACCCAGCTGAGGAGCCACTGAACACCCTCAAAGGGTCCCCTAAACAACCCATTAGCCTACGACAACTAGTTGCTAGACTAAACACTACCTAGGAAAAGGGGAGATTACAGTCCGCCCTCCCAAGATTGCTTGTCCCCAAGCAATCCTCACCTGAATGCCCTAGCCTATCACCTAAATGTCTAGATCCCAAATCAATCTGTAGAATGCCCAACACACATATCCTCTACATCCGCTGAGTAGAGTTAAAACCATACTCAGCATCACTATAACAACTTCTCCAATGTAGAGCAAACTACCAAACATAGGAATCCTTGGATCCCATAACCAGACTACGCTAGTCTGATACCAAGACTCAACACCTATTGACTTCCACTACGCTACTCTATTATGATCCTCACCATGTTGGGAATGGTGAAGCAACACATCAAAACCCCATTGAACTTTCATGCCACACCTATCACCACTTGGATCCCATGGCAAAATTTGGAATTTGTCCTTCCTGTCTCTTGATGGCTCCAACTGTATCATCCTATCTACACCAAGAATGCCAACCTGCTCAAAATCTACTCCTATATCATGTAACCCAACGACATAATTAGCTTGTAGAAGCAGCTCAGAACACCTATAGGATTTTTCCCCTTCAACCCTAGAAAGAAACACCTCATACCAACCATCCATCTCACACTTGTGTGTCTTCTACATAATGGTCAAATCAAATGTGAGTGGGCTGAAAGAAAATGGTGAGCACACCTCACCATGCAATCAAGGTGAAACTCACCCGTCTACAACAATGGAATACCAGTATAGTCACGCGGATTCCATATATCATTGCTACCACCAAAAGATGACTCGCAACTAAAAACGTGATGGACAGACCTTGCAACAACTCTATGAACCTTCTCTACAACCTTGAAAGCAAGGTCTCTATCTGAAAGAAAATGGAGGTAATCTGATTTAATTACCTCTAAAGTGTGTCTAATAGTCTACAAGCTTTTGATAGAAGTTATAGACGTAACCATGTACTGCCTTTCCCCAAATTCAACTGACCAAAGGAGGTATTCGACGAACTTACACGCACAATCAAAGCAAGATAAGGTTCAGTCAATCTTGTCTCCAGTGACCTTCAGCTGATCCTTCCATCCTTGTGACTCATTAGGCTGTTGATCACAATCAACTGCATAAAATGAAATTTCTGATTTGCTTCCAGGAGAGGGAAACATATCTGCATGGAAACCAATTTCCCCACTAGATGAAACCCTGCATTCTGGTGCAAGGGCACCTAGCTTTCATCATATAAAAAGGGGTTAGATGTTAGGTGTTTGTGAAGTTGAGTTAATTTTAATGTAATAAGGTCTATTTAGACCATGTCTAATGGTTTTAGTCATATGGGGTCAATTTTAGATAAAGTTGTCATGTTTTGTCAAATGTTGCAAAAAGTTGCAATGCAACTTTGTATTTTGCTTTGTAGTGGAAGTTGAATGGTCAAGTCATTCAAAAGGTAGTTGAAACCGTTGGTATATGTTTTGCATGAGTTTAAATATGCCTAGGATGGTTCGAGGAAAGGTTCTGGAAGACATTTTGATGATCAAACAATAAAGATGTGCTCTATTTTCTACAATTTTCTTTGTATTTTGCTGCTACATGAGATTGTACGTCTCCGTACTATGTGTAAATGATCCAAAGTGCATTGGAACCGATGGTGGAATGAGTTAGCTATCTTTTGGGTTTGATTTGATCTGATTTCATACAGTTTGAAGGGAGTTATAGCCAATTTGGTGCAAACAGTCAAGAAACCCTAGGTTTGAGGGTTTGAGGGGAAAATCATGAAGTAGAAGACCATTCCACCGGTGGAAAATTCTAAAAATCGGTGGAATGGAGGTAATTAGGGTGCTTTCAATGTTCATAGGGTTTGTAGATGCAAGGAATGGAGGTAGGGCAGCGTTTGATCAATCCCTAGCCTAATATCTCTATGTATTAGGCTTAGGAGAGTAGGTTAGACATAGGGTTTTACAAAAAGGTGGTTGGATAACTGTTCCAGTGGATGGACTTGGTATTTTCAGACCCCATATGACCTGGTTGAAGTCTTGGAATAGAAGTTTGTGATTGGGAGAGAGTTAGTCTTGAAGTTGCTTTGGAAAACAAGCCTAATTAGGCCACTTTCCAGCGTAGCAATTAATTTTAGAGGGTGTTGTTACAAAACAAGCACACCTGCAAATTTGATATGTTTCAAAAGAGCATAAAGGGTACTTGAAATGGTATTTTGTTTTTGGGCTTGCAGCCTTCTCTAAAAGATATGAAGAAAAATCAATGTTTGGAGTACTACAAGGGAAGATGAAAGGTTTTTGAGAAAGCCATCAAGTTAAGATATCAAAATTGGAAAGTTTGTTGATTTGTGATTGAATTGGAAACCTCCACCTTGCTTTGCATCACATTCCTCTTGTAAAGAAGATAGGACAGCGTTGTGATCAATCACACAACTCTCCGCAAAATCCACCTCTTCATCACAACACTTGTCAAAAACATTCTCTACATCACCTGAAATGGGTTCATCTTCAGGAACACTTGCTGCAACATATTGTTCCTTGTTATGCTCATCCAATGCACTCATCCCATTGGTGTCACCTGCAACTGTAAATGAAATGGATGTTTCAGCATCCTCAATATGCACATTCCCACAATCTGTGGATGTATGCTTATCACCGAAGGCTACCATAGATAGTTGAATGTTTGCTACGAGTGATGATGACTGCACTAAGCTCAACTCCACTGTAAGCTCATCAATCCAAGTCTTTGACTCTTGAAGTGCCATTTGAGTGCTCCTCAAAGAGTCCATCATAACCTCAAGCTCATGAGTGAGCTCATCAACATCATATTCTTTCCCTTTTAGTGCATCATAATAAATCCCATCAAACATGAGAAGATGATCTTTGTTTGATAGTAGCTTTAGGTAATTGTTTTTCATTGCCCCCAATGCATCTCTGAGTGCTTGAAACTCTGCAAGGGAAAGTTCACCATCAAAGTACTCTTGTGTCCTCGGAATCCAACAACAGTTTGCCATGAATTGCTAAGGAACATCAAAGTCTTTTATGGTTGTAGCAATCATGCCTTCATTCACCTTCAATTGTCCTACCAAATGATGGGACCCCTGAAACTTGGCATTCCCATCCAAACTTTTTTATTTGAAATCGGCACTGTGATAGGATGTTGAATCACCATCATTAACTGATTGGAAAACATCAACATGTGTGTCATCTTTGACTATGAGGCTGATCAAACTAAGTATGTCCCAACACATTAAATGAACTTCAAACTGAAAAGTATATACCAATCTGATAACTGAATACAGGACTTTGATTTGATTGCACCATACACAGATTTTGCAGTGCCATATTTCAAATGGTTACATATCTTTCTGGGCTAGATAATTGAACATTGATATATTGGGAACACTCAAAAATGATAGCTGTGACAGACGACGTAGTATGGGTTGACTACACTTGATCCATGAGGATTCGAAGTATAATTACACCACTATGCATCAATCCCAATGAGATCATTCAATGCAAACTAAACTAAGAATCCATTAAACCTAACATATTAAAAATGCGAAAGCTTCAAAAACACATATTCTAATCCATTGAAACTTATCCTATTCGGGGACTGGTGTTGCATTGATGTGGAATGGCGACCCTTTCCCAATCCTGTGGATAAATGAGCTTGTTTCGATCAATTCTATTGCAAAGAATCGACGAAACCGATGATAGATGTGTATGAAAACATGATGAAAACTATTCTAACATGATGTATGCTAAGATAATTGATATGGGTGTATGCAAAGCTATTCTAAATGAAGTTGAAGCTCAAAAGATTAAAACCCTAATTTCAAAACATGCTAAATAGATGAACCTATATTACCATGGAAGCCATTAATGGAAGCTAAGCTAATATGATGCAAGGAATTAACCTAAAATGCCTTTTAAAACATGAAATATGAGTGCAAGATGAAAGTGATTTTCACAACATAATTTTTCTCTTAAAAGATGGATCCATTTGTCTCCAAATAGTAACTTATTTATAAGAGGACAAATGAGAAATGAAGGGCTAAGATTGAAAAAGCTAATCAATGGTCAAAAAAGGAAGGAAGATGGAGGCATGGATCATGGATTCCCATCAAGGGTTGAGAATGCAAGATGATATTTAATCAAGAGCTTACATTCATCCAAACAAACATACTTTCAAAACTTGCACAAGAAGCTTTGTTGAAAGTTTGTTTCAAAAAGGAATATTCCCTTTTTCAAATAAGTGAAGAAAGAGAATATTCTCATGGATGAGGAAAATTAGATATTTAGTTAATTAAAACCAAATTTTAATGTGCAAAAGGGGAAGGAATATTCCATGAGAATATTCTCTTTTTGGAAGAATGTGCAAAGGAGGAATATTCCCTTGCAAGTGGGAGGATTAGATTTAATTAGTAATTTGATAATTAAAACAATGTTTCAATTATGCAAATTAGGGGAATTATATGATATTCATTAAATAAATGATTTAATGAAAAAGGGGGATGTGATATGATATTTAATTGAATAGCTTTAGGGTTATTTAATTAAATAAGAGGACTTAGGGATTAAATTAGATAATTTGATTTATCCAATTTAAAAGGACAAAAGGTTAGTGCGAGAGGGGATGAATTAACCTAATTAGATCAATTAGATTAATAGATGAAAATGATGCAATTAATTTAATAATTAAGCTAATTGAATCAATTAAACGAAAAGAGGATGGGTTTTAGGATGAAACGGTGCTAGTATATCAGATTCAAGTGCATGATATCACTCAGGACATTTTTAAGTGTCTACAATAGCAGCAAGAGAAGATCTTCAAAATATATTCACTGAGTGACTACTACAGCAATACTTAATCGATCTGAGCAGAGGTATCACACTTCTTTCCAATATAGTGGGTTATCATTACAACACAGGCTTCACATCAATGACATTTTAGACTATTGAAAGATTTATATCAGATTTATACAAGACTGAAATAGAGTGATATTCATATGGCATGATCACAGTCCTTTACACAAAGATTACATAACACCAAGGGCAGATATAAGACGATGCAGTGCCCAAAACCTCAACATAGACCCACGTCCATGTTCTCAGACCTGCAACACCTCTTTCTCAGAACCCATACGCATCCCTACAAGCCTCCATGTCCTCTGAAATGTGCACGATGGGAAGTATATAGCCTCAGGTCTTGCAATTCATACCAAATGGCTCCACAAAATAATTAGCGACACTTTTATTTCGTTTGTCTTTTCCTGAGAGTTGGTCTCTTTGGCTTTAGCGGATGATGCGATGAATAGAGAGGACACATTCAAATAGGTCTCGACTTTCTTGTGTTTGACGGCTTTCTTAATTAATAATTGAGTGTTGCCTCCTTGCCTATCAGCCTCACAAGCAAGCAGCTCCCTTTTGTTTTAATCAGCTCTAATAATTATTGACTTCTAATAAATCTAGCGGTCGGTGAATAAGGAAGCAGCTATTTGAGAAGTGGTCACCATGTGCCTATCACCAATCTATTAAAATATGCTAAGATAGCCCGATATTTAGTTTTATTCTAATTGCCTTAATCTTCCCAAATTCCACGTAAACCTCCACTATAGACCTCGATTTATCTTCTTTGGAACTGTGGCAAATCAATTTGTCTTCTTCTGACCTTTTCATCAAACCATACCCAAGACACTCGACTTTTTATGTAGAGACGACTTCCCTTTCAAGCCTCACGACTTGCCTAGTTTCACACGACTTTAAATAAAGCTCTTCTCCAAGATATTATCGAGCTCCTAAGTATTACCAGCTGAATACAATTAAATTACTGTTTTAATTTCTTTGCAAGGAACCGCATATATCCAAAATCCGACGGTCTTGTTCTAAACCCAGCGCTGGAGTGAATCCCCACGGCCTCCAAAGGTAATTCCCCAATGAAACAATTAAAATATCATATATATTTATCCAACCAATTTGAAACCCTTAATCAACTTGAAATCTTCAAGTCTTTGGGCGATGGGCCTAGCTCGATTGGCTAAAGCATCCTATTGCAAGCAAGAGGTCACAAGGTCTAGTCTCCCCATCGTCCCCGTGGTACCGTAGGGAGTGTCGTGCCAATGTCACTAGTCACGTAAAAAAAGTTTACCAGGTGCACTATAGTTTATAGGTGGGTGACTACTAGATTCCGATTCTTGCAGTCTAAAAAAAAATATCTTCAAGTCTCCAATATATTCTTCAAATTATGCATATTTTGAAAATCTTCTTTTTACTCATGTGAATTTATTTCCAACATAGGATGGAAAGAAAACTGTGCTTTGATACCACTGAAATATCCCACCCCTGATAGGATATTTACTTATTGAATTTTGCCTGTCTGAATGTGATAACCCCCTCTGTTCTAGGGTTTTAATTAGGAAGAATAAAACAATATATTTGCAAATAAACCAATTTTCAACAATTGCAAGTAATTACAATCTAGGATTAATTAATACTTCAAGAAATACATAAAATTCATACCCGGATGACAACTTCTGATGTTGAAAGCTCTATAAAACCCTGAAGGATGATCTCTAGGAAACTAATGAAGCTTTGTGATAACCTCTGAATAAGATTATCTCTCAGAATACCCTTGGGTGATTTTCCACACCTGTAGACATTGTTCTCTCTAAGGGATTTCATCCTCATGAAAGCCCGAATCTTCAAACCAACACACCCTTGCTCAATTCTCCAATTTGCACAAGTTTTTATAAAATAACAATGATGATGAAAAAGCCAATGATTTTTGCTTTTATACTCCAAAACCCCACTTGGCCCAAATTAATAAAATAATAATATTTGCTTTTGATGCTTTAATACATTTGGCTTTTAAAATAATAATTAATAAAGTATCATTAAACATAATACTTTATTAATTTCCATCCAACCCCTTATATCACCTTTTTAATAAGTCATCGTTAAATATTAATATTATTAAAGTCAAATAACTTTAATAATATAATAAACCATTAATCCTCAATTAATTGCCCAACACCAGCTCAAATAGTGATCCAATCACATTTTCCAGATGTAGGCCTGATAACGGTTGATCAAGATAGACTTACTATAAATAGTAAGTATAGGCGATATAACCAAGTTACTTACTAAAAATATTAAGTGTGGGAAAAATCAACCAGAACGACCCCCGAAAGGTCCACCATCAAAACACTGAGTCACTGAGTAGGAGAAAATTGAGATAAACATCTAAAAACCCAACTGAGGAGCCATTGAACAACCTCAAAGGGTCCCCTGAACAACCCATTAGCCTACGAGGACTAGTTGGTAGACTAACCATTGCATTTGACCACTACCTAGGAAAAGGGGACATTATAAAGTCATGAAAGGAGGCTCCAAAATCAATCAACCATGCACCCGCATGTGCATGTGTAGCAAGGACTAGAATAAAAACATAACTGCCATGATCATTGAAGGCTCTCGAATCTAAATCATCATCAAACTCCTCCTTTGTCACCTTCTCCTTGTTTTCTTGCTTGATGTCCCTAATCTCACTAAAATTCCAACACTTGACCTTGGATCTATCAAGAGACTTATATCTCCCCTTCGACTTAGATCATGAAGCATTCTTCTTGCTCTTGCCCTTATCTTGCAAATGTCCTCTAAGGGTCAAAGCATCTTTGATGGATTTTGATGTTTTTCACAATATCTCCTCTAAGATTAATGCACCTACCACTACATCAAGTTTCATATTTGAGATGGTTTTCTTGATTGCCATAAACAAGTTGTCCTACATTTCAAGCAAAGCACATAAGAGGGTAATGCATTTGTCCTCTTAATCCATCTTCACATTGATGAATGCTCATTACAATGTTGAAAGCATTCAAGTGCTCTACAATTGAATTACCATTACCTATTTTCAGAGAATACAACTTGTTTTTTAGAAAAAGCTTGTTCACAATTGAAACGAATAAAAATAGATTTATTAAAGGGGGTTGATGGAAATATGTGGGGTGAAGGACCTATTTTTCTCTATTTCATTAGGAAATGAGATCCACACAATGAATTGGTTATCAACCCTTAAGTGAATCAAGTCAAAGTGAGAATCTTTAGATTTCCTTATGACTGAAGGACAAGGGTCAAAGTCAAACAGCACTTTGGGGAGAAAAACTAAAAATAACAAATCAACACCAAAATGCAATCTAACACTTGAAACAACAATATTAAGTTCAATATTTGCAAAACCGGAAAACAGAAAGCTGATCTGAGAAGGGCAAACACATGTGTACCAGTCACCAAAAGTGTTTTTCATAAGTTGATCTAAAACTCATTCGCCCATGGGCAAATGGGTCCAAGTATATAGGGGTTGCAACAATCTTTCGGGAGCCTCTAGTGCAGATTTGAAGCTTCTGATTTGTCTAGGTTTCAGTGTCGGAAAGTCGGAAATCCGTTCTGTAGGTGAGATTCTGTGATTTGACGACAACTTTGACAACTTTGTAAATCTTGCACTTCAAAAGGTCTTCAAATCTTCTTCAACCTAAATCTGCAATCACACACACAATAGAGAAAAATGTTTGTTTTGGGTGAATAGGGGTTTGCATTGGTCAAACCTCGTTTTGGTAATCAAACCTTGAATTGAAATAATGCATGAAAGAGGGAATGAAGGATGAACAAAGCTATGTTACCACTCAACAAACCCCTGTAGAAACCTTGATAATGGAGATCTTAGTAAGTCTGCAACTTGCACGAGATGATTGAATTGGATGTGGATCTTGACACTTGAATCTTGCTTGAAATGATACTTTGAATGCTTGATTTGATCCTGAAACCTACATCACAATGTTAGCTCCAAAAACATGCATGATGCAAGAAGACTTTGACATGATGAATGGATCTTGAATGCTACAATAAATCTCTAATATATCTGCTCTTGAATGCCTTTGATCATAAACTTTAGCTCTTGTGAAGTCACATAAAAATTCTAGGTGAAACTTAGTGAAATATCCTTGTATTTATAGGTATGTATCCTTAATTTCTCAAAATTCAAATATCACAAGCCAACATTGAATTATAGATTTGAAATCATTAAAATACTGCCAAAAACATAATTTAAATTTAGGTTCTAAGGTTTAGGGAGGACTCATTCGCCCATGGGCGAATGGGTCCCAGGTCCATAAACCTGGAACACACATTGCTCAATGTAAAGTGTGTTTAGGCATTAATTATTGCCGGGTTTCCCCTATGGAAAATGTAATTAATTAGGCTTATAAATGAATTAAAAGGCCAATTAAGGCATAATTAAGCTCAATTAATTAAGAGGGCCCAAATAAGTGTGTAAATGTAAAGAGGTACATTTAAGTTTTTAACAACCCTAAATTAAGGCATTATTAAGTCCATTTTAACTAGGAGGGCCCAAACAAGTGTGAAAATGTAAAGGGATACATTTTTCTACACTACAACAATGAACTTTGTTTCACACTAATTCCCCAATTTATCCCAAAGATTATTTGCAATGGTTTCTTCCAAAACATTTTGAAACACTAGATCTCTAATCAACAAAGCAAAGTCAAATAAGACTTCTTTCCTTTCTATTAGCAACTAACCAATATTCATCCTTCATTGCAGATAGTTTCTGATCTACAACTGCAGCCCATAGATTATTATTCACAACCATGTCCTCCATCTTTAGCTTACAAAGCTCAAAGTTGGTTCCATTGAACTTCTCCATCTCCATTCTTGAAATGCTTGCTATGTTTGTCCTTGCAACAGAAGATCACACTATAAGGTTCCCACTATAACAAGGATTAGTTGCATAGCCTACTCCTATGGATACTTCAAGCTAGTCAAGCTTTGATATCAAATGTTTGAAAAATATGACAAATCCCGCCAATCTAATTAGGAGAACAACATAAGTAAATAGATATATAACAATTTCATCAAAATAACATTACTAGATAGAGAACAAGAAAGGAATTAGCAAAGGAGAGGAACAAAACACAAAATATATCCTAGGAAAATCCTACTAAGGGAAAACACAACCTTCAAAGCATACACCACCAATGTATTATTCAGCAACAAATGTTACAAATTGCAATACAATAGCATAAACTTCATGCTTCACAAGAGATCTACACCTTGAACTTAGAGGAATGCTAGCAGCAAAACCCAACAAAGACTGAACAAATAAACACCATTCAAACCTTCTATATATAGGCCAAGGAGACCTAGATATCAAATCCAATTTGATAATTAGCAGTGAGTTATCACTTCCAACTTGATAACTACAAAACCATAGGCCAAAAACTTTGACCAAAAAACATTCACCAGACCTAGGATTCATAGGTGTACAACACCTAGCCCTCTAGTATTGACAAAAATAGCCATGGTAAATTGCTTATGTTGGAAGTAAGAAATTCACATAAAACTCAAAATTGAGTGCATTATAAAAGCCATTGAATCTCTTGATAAATGCTTTTGAAAATATATAGTAACACAGCTCTTCAAAGGTCATAAAACTTGCCGAACAAAAATAGAACATCTACCTAGATAAGAAAATTTACAATGGAAGCAACTTCTTGCAAAACTTAAGTGCTTTGTTTCTTTATATACATCACAAACAAATCTGAGTCATTGAAAGGGCCTTTAAAATCTATCCTAACATCCTCCTCATCAATGTCTACGTTTGCTTATAAAATTACCTTTCTCGGAATAAAAGGTACTCATGCCCCAAAATAGTAAAGCTAAAGTTTTTTTAAATGTTTTTAATCATTGGCCTTACCTTTTCATCCACAAAGAAATATTCTTGTTTCTTTTCTATGAAGGAATTATGCTGTAACTTTTCACTTCTCATCATGTGAAATATTCCTTTTTAAGCTTTAACATTTTAGTATAATGAGGACCATGCCCCTATTTTTAATCTTTTCAGCTTAATTTTCTTTTATTTATGCAGCAAATTTTAATTAGAGGCACAACCACTCAAAATTTTACACAGGCAAGCACAAAAAAAATTACAACAGCTTTGAATTTAGCAAGCTTTTATGCAAAATTAAATAACATCCCATTTGGGAAAGCCAAAGGTAGGAAGAACTTAGAACTAGAGAAATTAAGCATTCATATTATGGTAGTGAAATTTTCCGTACAATCTGTATTTGCACAGAGGGGTAACAACAGCAATCTGATATCTAGTAGGGCAAGAAGAGACCAATATTTCCAATTAACATAAATGTGATACGTTTATCACTATTTTTCAAAGGGAAACATTGTTGAGTAGGATAAATCCTTCCGGGATAAAAGGAAAGCCAAACCAACCTCAAACTCTGGAGCTGCTATAGAACTGCAATCAATGCCTATTTCAACTTTCCCTTGATCAGGTCTATACGGACTTGGTTTTCCAAGGTCAGCCTACAATACACCAAATTAATGAAACAAGTAATGGTAAGATGGTATGAAAACAACTATAAAATACTTCATCATGTAACAGTTTCAAATACAATAAAACCAATCCAATAGTTGTGAATATTGAATCAAATTCTTATTGAGTAGTTAACCAATCCTTCTACCAAGGCTTTAAAAACAATGTTAATCTGTCCACGTGCACAACCTTCAAACTAGTAATATTTTAACAAACTAAACTGTAACATGAAAGGTTTACTCCATCTAGGTGCAGCTGAAGAGGACATTGTCATTTTGTAATGGGTGAGCCTGTGGGCTTAGATCCTGAGAACTTCTCAAATAAAATATAAAATTGAAGATTCTATAATTAATGGTGGTGACAAACCAAGCCTGGAAACACAATTACAAAAAGGATTAGTTCCTTTTGACTTTACAGTACAACACCTTGCAGCTGGGCTGTTGGGATAAATCAGGCAAATATTTTTAATTCAGAAGAGATATTTCTGGAGCATTTAGAGGATGTTTCCCAATATAGGGACCCAAATCCATTCGTAACTCCTCCAAAAACATTGAAGAACTTTTTGGATATGATATGGCTCTCCAAGCAAGGTGAACCTTCTCATCAGGCAGTCAAAGTTTTCTTCACACTTACACAATCATCACATATCCTTGAAAATACCAATTTTTACATTGGTTTATAAATTTATTATTTCTATGTTATGCATAAATTATAATACTAATTCTAGGATGAAAGGCTTTGACCTTGAGCCAAATATGCAATGCTTTTGGACTGCAAGCATAATTGAAGAATGATCAAGCAAGCACAAACTGTCAAAAAAAACAGTAGAAGTAAGGTTATCTTTGATGGTTGCTAAAAGAATTTTGATACCACATATATTCTTATGTTACAGAAGCTGAGCACTCTGAACTTGGGCTAAGCATTTTATTGTGTTGGACATATTCTGATACACTTTAAATGTGGGGTACAATAGGAGACACTACCTCTCATTACTTGGGCAGGCATAAGTAGCTCTATAGTGCAATGTTCATATAATTTTCACATCTCATCTAGTGTAAATATCAGTTTATGTTAAAAAAAGGAAAAATATTAGAAGCAGATGAATGGTTGCATTTTTATGCAATAAAATCTTCAAAGCTGCAATAGACAGTTGGAAAGAAGCAAGGTTGTTGATGTCACCAAGCTAAACAGGCTGATAAACATCAAAGTGTGTTGGTTGAAAATTTTGTATATCTTGAGGATATGCAGAATTGTAGTTTCAATCATAGTGTGTGAGTATGATACTCTCCTAATTTAAGGCCCCCCCTTTTCTACTAACTAGCTTAAACTAATATGGGTAGGACAGCAACCTTTCCTCTTTTTTCAGGAAAGATTATATTCTTTTCTCTTCACAGAAAAGTAGTAACAACCTTTAAGAAAACTACTACAGCAATTTTGAAATGAAATTGAGAGAGAGGAAATGAAGTTTCCTGAAAGCACAAAGACTTCCGTCACTTTCTCCGGGACAGGAAGACAATCTCCAAGCACAAAGTCTTGAGTATCTGAAATCCTATCTACCCTTTTAGAATGATTACCTAAGAACAATATACAACATATAACAGCACAAAGTCTGCAAGTATGGTGCACCTATGAATTACTTCAAATGGGAATTACTACAAGCACAAAGACTTGCAATTCTTTTCAATTCCTAATCACAAATTACGAATTAAATCTTCAACATTTACAGCACAAAGTCTGCAGATATTTAGAGTGAAACTCTCTTCAACAATCTTCTACAATCTTCAAATAATCACAAGGAAAGGCTCCAAAATGACATAAGAACACAATGGATACAAAATAGGAACTCAACACAAAGTCTGAAATTCCAACTCCTTGATATTACTTGAAAAAGAACAATTTATAACTATAAAGCTCAAAGTCTTTATGAGTACAAATTTTTGTAGAATTTACTTGCTTGCCAAAAAAAGATGATTTTACAATAGACCCCCTCAAGTATATATAGGAGAGGAGTCTTGAGAAAAAGGTGGGAGGATCCCAACTAACTTGAGAAATTCTCTACTTATTCCAACTACAGTCTTAATCTAACTCAACCTGTAATTGCCTTACATGTAATTATATTTTACAAAAATGCAAGTGAAAGAAACACTTGCAATTACAAAATTTGCTTTTACATGTAACTTGTCGAAAACAAAATACATAAAATAAAGATAAAGTATCATGAGACACTTTTTATTCCATTTCATTCTTAGCTTTGAAGGATTGGAAATTGCTGATAATTCTTTGCAACTCATCAAGATTAGGACTCAACGTGTTTTTGGCAACCGCAACAGTCTTAAGAATCACATCAAAATACCTTACTGTTGCTTCTCTGTGTTCTTCAAGGACAGCTTGCATTTTATCAAAGATCATTTGATGATTTACAAACCTATGAATCAAATCCACACTAAACTGCTCTGACTCCAGCTCTTGGTGAAGATTTGATGTTATCTCAGTAATAACCACATCTGCTGCAAGCAACTCTCCTTCGTGACTTAGAATCTTGCAAGACATTTTATCAAAACTAGAAAGTATGTCCTGCTCAACTTCACCACTCATTTCAAGTGTAGCTTAAACATCTTTGATGAGGTCTTCAACGACTAATGACTTGTTTGTCATAAGTTCTTCAAATTCGATATATTTTTCTCTACCAGATATTATTGAATTGCTGCTCAAAATTTCCAGCTTGACTTGATCCATTTCATGCCATATTTTTAAGTCTTTTTCAAGTGAATTTAGACTTTTCTTGAAAGCTTCCAAAATCTGATTCATCTTAACTCTTGCTGCTCTAACAGTGCTCAAAATATGCAATGCCTTCTCAATCACTTGTGTACCTTGATCAATCAGCTAATCTACCCAAGAATCAACTACCTTGGCCTTTTGGGCAACCTTCTCCATTTGCCTAACTAATTCTTCAGACGTAAAGGAAGTTAATGGATTGACTTGCTCCGAAGAATTCGTTATTTTCTAAACCACCGTGATGAGCTGTAAATTCTTCTCTTTGAGCTCACTCTTCTTTGCCAATAGCTCATCATATTTCTGAACCAATGAGGCTACTGAATTTGTGGCATCATGCATAAGACCAGAATGTGTTTGTTTACCAAATTCAATCTTGGTAAGTCTGTAATCTAACAGTTGCATTTCTTCAGGTGGCTTCTCAACCAATGGCTTAGCTACCTCTACATATTTCATTTTGTTTTCATCTATCACCACCCGTGAGACTTTCTTTGCCTTCTTAGCAACCCTGGATTTAGGTTTCACAAATTGTTGGAAATCAAAAACATCAGGGGAGATTTCTTGTTTCTTCCTTTTGGGCGTAATTGAACTCAGCCATGGGGGTAGTTCTAATGAGTTCACATTGGGGATAGTAACTGTGGTTTATAAAGAAACAGGCTCTACCTGTACCATAGTTGTTACCTTAGGAAAAAAATTTGTTTGAATTGCAACAGGCCTTTGCTCAGGTGGTAACACGTGATTTACCTCTGTCATAAACTTATCAAAACTCAAGGCAGAAGTATCAATCTCGGGAAAAGGAATACTGGACATGGCCACATAAGAGGGATTATCATCAAAAATTCTCTCCAAATCTTCATGAGAAGTTCCAATTGGTAACTTCACATTAGCACCAACGGATGTACTAGGTTCCACAGGGTCCACAAATACAGTGGAGAAAGAATCTACATCCATGTCAATATCCATGGTCATTTGAGGAATGACCGTATGAGGGGAATCTGAGACTACTGAAGGAGGTGATTCTACTATATTCTCCTCACAGGTATCATTTTCAGCATCAACAACATGAATCTGCATCTGTGATGTTTCCTTTCCTTTCGTCGATACTTCTAGCGGAGGGATTACCAAAGCTCTGCTAACCCTTAACTTGATTCTTGTACCAGAAGAAGAAGCACCTTCTTTAGATTTGACTCTGATTTCAGACCTTTGCCCAACTAGCCCAGCCCAATCATTTCCTGCTTCACCTTTGATCTTGATAATCTTGACATTATTATCCTTTAACCAAGCATTGGTATTAGCGAGGATGGGCTGAAAATGGTCAAGGATAGAGTCACACTCCTTTTTAGACCATTGTGGAGAAGGGAGAGGAGCTTCTGCAACTCTTTGCTCAATGTACTCTGGCTCTAGGATTTCTCCATCATCCACCATCCCTTCAGGAATTTTGGTTAGATTTAGATCCACAATTTGTTCCAAGGTAAGTCTACTATAGTCCATTTTTCTTCTTTCTTCTTCGGTACGAAGATCAACCCAGATATCTTTGAGGCGATGAACATGAGCGAAGGCTCTCTTGATTTTATCTTTCATCCCTTGGTAATCAAAATCTTTCCTTGCAATAAACTTTTTCAACTTGATTTCTTGAAGCTCAACCTCCATTGCCTTGGCTCTTTGAGAAGTGTTTAAAGAATATCAACCAATCTGCAATGGATTGTGTGAAGAAATATTAACACCCAACTTGTGATTGGCAAGTTGTATAGCATGAACCGCCATTAGTTGTCTCGCCAACTCCATCAGAAGGATTCTGTCAGCGGGATATCAGGTTAACATGTATGGTTGTCCCTCAAAACATCCAACTCTCATGTAAGTGAAAGTAGGGAATTGCAGGAACAAACAACCATACTCATTCACTTTTTTCCAGGCTGCTTCGGAGACTCTTCTATTCTTGAGTGATTTATCAAAGAGACACATAAAATGACCAAAGAAAGCATCCTGCACTCTCCTGTAATGAAGCCTACTAGGCTTCAAAGTCAGCTGATCAAAGTATTCCCATACTGGCACCAACGATCTATTACCCTTGGTAGAAAGACCAGGAAACTATCTGAGTGATGCAACAATATACAACAAGAATGAATTCATATAAAAAGTGAAGGTAGTAGGTGTTGATGTTATAGCAGCTTAGGGTTGCACTTCATTGCACACGCTTCAAGAAGGAAGCATAAATTAAATGGTAGCCTTTCGGCTATTTAATTCATGTTGATAACAATTGATAAACATAAAGGGCCGACCCTATAATGGTTTGCATGAATTGTTTATTGCTTGGGCCGACTTACCTTGTAATTATCATTTATTATGTTTCTTCATAGAGGGCCGACCTAAGTTGAGGAGGTGCCTCAATTGTATTTATACAAGGTCTTCTATTGTCATTATATTCATATTAAAGTTCATGAAGTATATTCGCAATTAGAGCAGAAGTTCGCACCTTCATAGCAGCAGTCTGAATTCAAGGAAGATCACATTCATTTGTATATCTTGTATCTAGGAGAGGTGCGATTTCATTTTATCAATTATTGGCCATTGTTGGGCCTAAGTTGTAAGCAGATTTCTGCTCTTGTTCTACCTTATAGAAGAGAAATATTTGCTGGGTTTTCTCCCTCAAGAAGAGGGTTTTCCCAGGGTATCTTGCTGTGCTTATTGTCTTATGTGTTGCAATATTTTTAAGTACTTTCTGTTTATGATCTAATCTAAGAAACACTAACATGGTATCAGAGCGGGTTTGAAAAAGATCGTGATCAGATTTAGTTGCAGCACTCACTCTAATTTTTTTCAATCTATCTCCTAATTCAAATTTCAAGATGGTGAATGGTCTTAAAATCAAGGATAGACTCGAAGGAGTTTCGAACTACACATCATGGAGGTTCAGGATCATGCTCACATTGGAAGAAAATGATTTGGCTGAGTTTGTGAAAACAGAAGTTCCCGAACCTGAGGAGGAAGAAGAAAAGTTGCAGTGGAGGAAGAAAGATACTAGGGCAAAGAAAGTGTTGATTGATTCCGTCAAAAATCATGTTGTTCCAATTGTCTTCAAGTTGGATACAGCAAGAGAAATGTTCAATACATTGAAAGAGATGTACGAAATCAACAACACCAGTCGAGCACTTGCTCTGAAGCAACAACTTCATCACGTCAAGATGGCGGAAGAAGAATTTGTCATCACCTATTTCATGAAGATTTCCGAGTTGAGAGATCAACTCTCTACCATTGGTCATATTGTTGATGACAAGGATTTGACCATGTTGGCTCTTAATGGTCTTCCCTTATCTTGGGAGTCTTTCATTCAAGGAATCAGTGCGAGATCGAAACTTCCCAAGTTTGATCGATTGAGGGCCGACTGCATTCAAGAGGAGTCAAGGTTGGCGGCTAGAGGCATTGGTCAAAGTTCAAAGAACGAAGATCTACATGTTCTCACCTCTCATTCATCGAAGAAAGGAAAAGTTTGGAAGAAAGGATTCTTCAAGAGGAATAGAGATAATGGGTCAGATGGTGCTCTTGCATTCAAGAAGAAGTGGGACCTCTCTCGTGTTCAATGCTTTAGATGTGACAAATTTGGTCGCTATGCGAAGGATTGTCCTACCAGGCCTAATCAGCATGCTTCATTTGCGGATGTGATTGAGATCTCTCCCCAAAATGATTCTAGTGAATTTCTACTCTAGTCATGGGCCTATGTTCAAGCTGTGAAGGTTGTGTACTAAGCGCAAGAGCAGCATATCGTACTGTGTCCACCCTTCAGAATATTTAAGAGATAAGTATTCTTTGTTTTGATTGTATTTACTATTCTAGGCTAAAATTCAATTTGTTGAGTTGTGCAAAATCTGACATTATTTACTTAGGATTATGTGTGACCAGTAAATAGTGATCACTGTGATAAGATTCTTTAGATTTATTCATTGCAAGTAGGATCATGCTAATTTGTGAAGATTGTCTTTTGAGATTAGCTCTTCCGAGAAATTGAAAGAAAGACATGTCATGATTGATGAATTAATTATCTATTCCTTAGGAGATTTTGAAGTATTGCATGGTTGAATAATGATGAATTGTTTTGTAGCCACTAATTCATGCTATTGAGATAGTCAATCATGTATGTTCCTAGTTATGGTATGTCTATTTGAGATAGTTGAGTTCCATGAACTATTAGTAATCTCTTGTTAATGATTTCAAGATAAATCAAGAAGCGTAAGAGATTGCTTTCAAGAAGAGCTTGATGCATCCTTTAAGTTAAAGGATGGAGACTCTACTTGTAGCTATGAGGCTAAGTGATTAGCTAAAGACATCTTTTTTTCTCGAAGAGGAAGAATTAACCTTAAGAGGGAGTTCTATGACTCACTGAGAATAAGTAAGGGTTGCAATGTTGCAAGGCCGGATGTTAAATTGTTGAAGTACCTCTTCAGCAGTTGGGTTCTAAATTGCTCAAGTCAACTTGGATTGGTAGCTCCGCAAACCTATTCAGAATAGAGTGATCTGGGATGTGGTCGAAGAGGACAACCCTGAATCTCTACAGAGGTGTGCGTTGGAAACCATTTCTCTAAAGCAAGCATTGCAAGCAATCTTGGTCAAGTGGTTGATGCAAGTGAGTGAAGATTCAAAGGGAGCCTACTGAACCTAAAGAAGATGGTTGTGTTTCCTTGGATGTTGTCATAGTTGATGTCTGCGATGATATCCTGTTACAACAGGAAGCAGTATTTTGTGGCAGCTCGAGAAGTAGTGTGGCTACGAAAGCTCCTTGCAGGATTGGTTGAACAAGCGTTGAAGCCAACTGTCATCCTTTGTGTTAATCAAAGCTTTGAGAAGCTTTTTGTCTTTCCATGTGTTTCATGACAAAACTAAGCACATCACTATATCAGAGATATGGTATTGAGGAAAGATATTCAGTTGAGGTATATCAGCATTGATGAGCAGATGGCAGTCATTCTCATCAAGCATTTTTTTTGGGATAATGGTTGTGTACCTTCGAGACAAGCTTGATTTGGTGGAGAATGAAGTTCTAGCTGAGAGGGAGTCTCAATATCAATGTTCCTTTGTTTAATGAGTTCTTCTTTGAGAGAAGTTCGAGGTGAAATCCCTTGATAATGCATTTCTCTATTGAGAGAGATTTGAGGTGTAAGCCCTTGATAATGCATTTCTCTATTGAGAGAGATTTGAGGTACAAGCCCTTGGTAGTGCATTTCTCTTTGAGATTTGAGGTGAGAGCCCTCGTTTCCACCCTCTGGGAGAGCCATGGTGGATGTCATGTGTGTGACTCCATGACAGCATCACGTGAGGGAATCCGTGATGATTTACTTGTACTTGTGTTTCACCCTTTGGAGGAGCCATGGTGAAAGTCACATTGAGGTGACAACATCACATTAAGTGATGAGCACTTGTACATACCATCTATGGAGGTAGCCATGATGGTTGATATCACGATGAGGTGATATTCTATTTGTTTTCATATTGATATGATGTGTCGTGTGCAAATGGAAGTATCATCCCTAGCTGAGAGGGAGTGTTGATGTTATAGCAGCTTAGGGTTGCACTTCATTTGACACGCTTCAAGAAGGAAGCATAAATTAAATGGTGGCCTTTTGGCTATTTAATTCATGTTGATAACAATTGATAAACATAAAGGGCCGACCCTATAATGGTTCGCATGAATTGTTTATTGCTTGGGCCGACTTACCTTGTAATTATCATTTATTATGTTTCTTCATAGAGGGCCAACCTAAGTTGAGGAGGCACCTTAATTGTATTTATACAAGGCCTTCTATTGTCATTATATTCATATTAAAGTTCATGAAGTATATTCGCAATTAGAGCAGAAGTTCGCACCTTCATAGCAGCAGTCTGAATTCAAGGAAGATCACATTCATTTGTATATCTTGTATCTAGGAGAGGTGCAATTTCATTGTATCAATTATTGGCCATTGTTGGGCCTAAGTTGTAAGCAGATTTCTGCTCTTGTTCTACCTTATAGAAGAGAAATATTTGCTGGGTTTTTCTCCCTCAAGAGGAGGGTTTTCCCAAGGTATCTTGCTGTGTTTATTGTCTTATGTGTTGCAATATTTTTAAGTACTTTTTGTTTATGATCTAATCTAAGAAACACTAACAGTAGGAACTTGTGCCAATTGCCTACACAAGTTATCACTGACTAACTCCCCCAAAAAATATGAGACTGCCCTTTCCTCATAACCACGATGTACTTGTACATTCAAATTTCAAACACATTGGAGTGTTTCAAACCCGCTATCCTACTGAGAAGCGTGATCATATCACTTACTTCCTCAATGAAGTCAAAACGATACAACTTAGGCCATCTGGAAAAGCAAGTTCGGGGAGTCTTCAACCACTTAGCATTAATATGTCTAATGCAATCTGATCTTCTCTGATTATAATGATCTATAGCACTCTTCATTGTGATCTCAACATACAAAGGGGCTACAAGTACTTTGAAGATCTTTTCGATTGTCTCAGCATCCAAACTTATTATAACATTTCCATCTTCGTCCCTGATTGTCCTTGTTTCTTGATGAAAATGAGTAGCACATGCAAGCACAAATTCAAGTTCTAAGGCAACCACTGGGAATGAAGAAACCAAATGAATATAACTTTTGAGAAGTAATTGCATCCCATGAGTTGGTGAACCCTTCGTTCTTTCCAAAAACTCAGACATATCAACATGCCTGATCTCCGTGTCTCTAATCTCATGAATGAGAGAAACCACCTGAGAGGGAGCGATCTCATTCAAATATTTATCATATTTAGACTTCATTTTCTTGTTTGGAAGTGATGTTGGCTCTTCTGTCATCGAACAAGAATCTGAAACACTGTAATGAAAACTCAAAAGAGTAAGAACATCTTCAGTAGCTATTGGTGATTCCATGATGCCAAAATCTTAAAAATCAATACTTCCATCAAAATTTGCATGGGTTTTTAACTTGTAACAGCTTGGAATGACTCAAAGATGCTTTGCGAATATGCTTTGGACAGCAATGGGAAGGAAATCGGATCTGGAGAGATCAACTGCAAGCTCTACTTGTAATCGGGTCTTAGAGACCCAATTGCAAATAATGGGTATCTTTCAGCAATGGATACTTGCAGTTGGGTCTTAGAGACCCGATTGCAAGTAATAGGGAAATGGCGTATGGAAAACAAATAGGTTTATCATAAGAACTCTTACTTGCAAACTGATTTAGAAAACCTGATTGCAAGTATTAAAAATATACATCTTTTACCTGCAGTCGAGTCTTAAGAACCCGATTGCAAGCAAGCAAATGACGTGATTTATTTGCATTCGCGCATTCTTGCAAACACATTCCTTATTTGTGACCTCGGACAACGCCAAAAGAAGAAGAAATAAAAACACATCAGAAAATAAGAATTAACAAAAACAAAAGAAGAAAAACCAAAAACATACCTTGAAGAGAACAAACGCTCAACTCAAAAGAAAACTTGAGGATCTTTGATTTGAAATCAACACTTATAAATAAAATGAGATAGAGACTCCTCTTTGAATACAACAAGCTTGGCAATAAATTTCCTCCTCAAGAAACGCAAAAGTAAAAGGAAGAAGATAGTTTGAAGGAACGCGCCATCACAAGAAATGAAGAAACAAACTCAAAATCGGGTTCAAAAGACTTAAAAGCAAGTGCCCTTGAAGTTTTCGACTTCTCAAACTTGTAATCGGGCTTTTAAAGAGCATTTACAAGTAACTTTAAGCATAGCACTTAAAATCGGGTCTTTTATGACCATTTACAAGTGACTTTGAATATAAAGCTCTTATTGCAAACTTGCAATCGAACTTCCAAGACCCGATTTCAAGTTATTTAAAAACTTAACTTCAAAACCTTTACTTGTAATCGGATCTTGATGGTCCGATTGCAAGTGACCTCTTTTTAAAACATAAAAGTATTTTAAAAGTCATCTTATACAAAATCAGGTCTCAAGAGCCCGATTGCAAGTGAAAACATCACTTGCATTTAAACACTCAAAACCCCCAAACTTGCAATGAGGTGCCCAAAACCGGACTAGAGAAAGAAAAGCCACAAAAACAAGACCAAAAAGATCCCAAAACCAATTCAAAAAAGATTAAAATTACCTACGACCCTATAGATTATACAAGGCATGATTTTCCCTTGAGAAATGTGCATTTAGAGAAACCAAAATAGGAATTTTAAAGAAAAATTTGTATAGGTTGTCCAATTTTTTCTTTACAAAAACTGAGGACAACAAAGTGGATGATTGAGACATATGAACCAACTTCTAGAAAGAAATTATATTGATGTCCACAAATAAGCAAAAGTAGATTGGTATCAGCCCACCTCAAGAGAATCTGATTTGAATTTTGAACAATCTAGCAGATGTTGGTGCAGAGACTTCCAACCAAGATAGTTATGGATAAGCTGGCTTCCTTGGAGATTTGTTCCATCTCTCAAGTGGATACTGATAAGGCCAAACCCAGTTGTGGCCCCATGACTAGGAGAGGTAACAAAAAAGCAAAGGAAGTCACCATGGAGAAGATTAAGGCAAGCTCTCAAGCAACTCAATAATTTGATAAACAAAAAGAAAATTAAGGGGGGAAGGGCCCCTCACAAGCCCAATGAAGATCCTTTCATGGAATGTCAAGGGCCTTAATGCTATTGACAAAAGACACTTAATCAAGTGTCAATTAGATGAGAAAATGTCGGGCATTATTCTTTTGCAAGAAACCAAGCTGAGTATTGAAGATGCTGCAAAAGTTATTCAGAAATGCTTCAAATGGAAAGGTATTTTTGCATCAACTAATGGAGCCTTGGTATTATCTGGAATGATAGGACAACAAACATTTCCCCATTAAATCAAGGTACTAGTTGGAAGCTATGCCAGGTAACCTCTATTCATTCCAATGTCATCTTTTTTATCTTCAATATTTATGGTTCAAAGACCCCTCCTCAGAAAAAGATCCTTTGGATAGGATTTCAGCAATCATAACCCCTATTCAAGAAGATTTGATAATCTTGGGGGGAGATTTCAATACTGTGATGAATGTAAATGACAAACATGGGGGAATATCTCAGGTAACTCAATCCTAATTTGATTTCATCAATTTTGTTCAACAGAATTCCCTCATGGACATGCACCCAAAAAACAAAACATTCACTTGCAACAACAAAAGAGAGGATTCATTTAATATCTCAGAAATGCTAGATAGATTCCTACTTTCTACCAAGTAGCTGAACCTAAATATTATAGCTGAAATTTACATTAGCCCGAGACCTAGCTTGGATCATTTTCTCATTACACTGACATGGCATGAAGATTCAGTCCAGCCCAAATGTCCATTTAAATTTGAGAATATGTGGTTTCCAAATGAGTCCTTGATTGTTCAAGTAAAGGATTGGTGGGATAATATGCCTAAATTCAAAGGTACTAAAATGTTAGTGTTGGTTCAGAAATTAGCTGCTCTTTAACTTAAAAACCAAGGCTTGGAACAAAAATTGTTTTAAAAAGATTTTTATTGAAAAAGGGAGAGTGGAAAGAAAACTCTTTACAGTCAACAAGGAAATAATCAAGGGAGGAATGTTTCAAGACCACTTCAGGAAGGAAGAGGCACTTTTGACTGAGTTAACAGACTTACAAGTCAGAGAGGAAGTTTTCTGGAGACAAAAGTCAAGATAGCTATCGTTATAAGGAAATTGAAACACCAATTTTTTTCATAGTCCTACAAGGGCCAGAAGATGCAGATCAAAAATTACATCCGTCACCTCACCTAATGGGGTTAAACTAATACTCAGGAAAAGATAAATAAGGAGGCAATTTCTTTCTCCACTGCACTTGTAGGCAGTAATGAACCTTCACCACTTTCAAAGCAGTTGGACTATTTGAGGATAATCCCCAAATATGTTTCGAACACAGACAATCAAATGTTAATGGATCATTTTCTAAAGAAGAGGGCAAATTAGCCCTTAAACAAATGCAACTGGATAAAGCTCCAGCCCAAATGGCTACCCTTCAATCTAATTCCAAAAATATTGGCATATTGTAGGTAAGGAGTTAGTAGCAGCCTGCAATGAGTCAAGGAAAGAGAAATTCTAAAAGACCTCAATCATACCTTCATCACTCTCATTCTAAAGAAGCCTTCTCCAGAGTTCTTTTCTAATTTTTAGCTGATTTCCCTTTTGTAACTCTCCTTACAGATAGGTGAAAACATTAGCTAATAAACTAAAAGTTGTTTTTCCGGGCTTAACTTAAGATGCACAAAGTGGCTTTGTCCCAAGAAGAGTAATCTCGAAAGGAATTATCACCACCCATGAAATCATTCACTCAATCTGCAATTCCACTATCAAGAGCATGATTATTAAACTGGATATAAGTTGATCAAGTAAACTGGAGATTCCTCTTCAAGGTATTGGAAAAATTTGGACTCCCTCTTCAATGGTTGGAGCTAATTTTTGAATGCGTCTCCTCTCCTAATTATTCCATTTTGATTAACAACGGTCTAATGGGCTTTTTTTCTCCTTCAAGAGGCATCTGTCAAGGTGATCCCCTATCACCTTATTTATTTATTCTAATGGCCTAAGCTCTAGGAAGCTACATCACTCAAGCTAACAGAGTCAACAGTTGGACTGGTATTAAAGCAACAGAAGATTTTGAAGCCTTCACCCATTTATTGTTCTCTAATGATACAATTTTGTTTGGAGAAGCAAGCATGAGGGAAGCACATACAACCAAATATATTTTGGACTCCTACTCAGCTGCCTCAGGTCAACAAATTAATGACTTCAAATCAGAAATCTTCTTCTCCAATGTATACCCAAGTTCTCAACACAGAATTGCTAGAATCATGTGCTTTAGGCGAGGCACTCTCCCCTCTCGTTATCTTGGTGTCCCACTTTTTGCAAGGACTTATAAGGCATTTTGGTCCTCTTTGTTGGAGGCTTTCAAAGCTCAACTAGCCACAAGGAGAGGAAAATGATTGAGCTCTGTGGGCAGAAAAACAATGGTAAAATATGTTTTATCAACTTTACCTATTTATATTTTTCATGTTAAAAGCTCCAAGTGAGATCTTATCAACAATCAACAAGATTATGAAAGATTTTATCTGGCAAGGTATTGAAGATAAAAGGAATTCCCAATCATAGCTCGAGAAAAAGTTTGTCTACCTCAAGGAAAGGGGGGTGCCAATCTTTGGAACTTATTTCTTTAAAACATGGCTCTTGGGGGTAAACTCCCATGGAATATTTACACCAACAAACAATCTATTTGAAGTAAATTCATGAGGAAGAAATACGTGGATTCCATGGAAGATACCAAAATCTTTACAATAAGGGATCCGCCATCTTGCTTCCATGTTTGGAACTTCATTTTAAAGAGCATAGATATCATCACGGACCACCTATCTTAGGAGATCAAGAATGAGAGGAAAGCTCTCTTCTGGGATGACTAATAGAATGATCATCAACCACTTTGTGTTAAAGGAAATTTTGCAAAAATTAGAAATCGCTTGGTTGGAATATGGGGCACTCATGTGTCTAATTATGTGATATTTACTGACTCTAATGGTAAAAATCATTATAAATGGAAAACCTTTTGCAGAGAAGGATTCCCATGGGAACAAGTTGACAATCTCATTAATATTTTAAACCAGACTAGGATCCATGTCTCTTAGAAGGAAGTTGAGCTCAAATGGATTTGTTCTATCTAGAGATCTTATTCAATAAATATGGGCTACAAATCATTATAAATCATTATAAATCATTATAAATGGAAAACCTTTCCTAGAGAAGGATTCCCAAGGGAAAAGTGTACAATCTCCTTAATATTTTAAACCAAACAAGGATCCATGTCTTTGAGAAGGAAGATGAGCTCCAATGGATTTGTTCTATCTTGAGATCTTATTCAATAAAGATGGGTTACAAATCTCTAATGGCTGATCTAGGAGACCCATCTTGATTGACCATTAACTTTTAGCACAAGGATTGCTTACCCAAGACAGGAGCCTTTGCTTAGGCAGCCATCAAAAGAAAAGTTCTCACTGGAAATAGGTTACAAAAGTTGGATTTTTTAGGCCCCCTTAAAGTCTATTTTGTGCCTCGAAGAAAATGAAACTAACAAAAACCTATTCATTAATTGCCTGAATACTGAAAAGTGTTGGCACTGATTATTTACTAAGCTGAAGGCTTCCTTTTCTCCTTTTGATTCTCTTCTACAACTATTTGAATATTGACCAACAAACAAGCCAAAATCTATTTTCTCAAGTCTTTGGAATACAAGTCCATCTATCCTAATATGGACAGTTAGGAAGGAGAGAAATAGAAGAATTTTCCAAAATAAGGAGGGCACGTGGGAATCTCTAATTACATAGTCAGAGATAGCAAGTTCAAAAGTTACTGAGCAGGTTGAAAACACAATCTTAGAGAAAGCAGATTTTCTCTTCATGGGAAAAATCAATGTTAAACAACAGGGCACATTTGAAGTTTCGTTTGGACCTAGTAGACGCAACTGACAAAGCAAATTTGGAAAATACTTCCTCACTGTCATGTTCTGGGTTCGAATTCTGCAGCCTTGCTTCTATTCAAATGGTGAGGACTGTCAAAGCTCATGTGGATGTAATCATTAAGGAGTTAGCTTCCACCCAACATATTCTGAGGGATGGATGTTGACTAGAGGGGTAACAATTTGCAATGGATATGCCAAATCTTCTTCGTCTAAATATGTCTTCTTCCTCACAGGAAAGATTCTTGGTCGCCAAGGCTGAAAAAGTTGTTAGATTGCTCACCGGGCAAGCTGCTCTTGTGAAGCTGGAGGACAGCTTTTTGGCACAAAGGGAGGTTGTTGAGGTCTTTTGGTCTGGTCTTGCATACTGAAATTACATGGTCATATCTCCTGGTTTTTTGTTGTTGATGTAAATGTTATCAAAATACTCTGCTCCATATGGTTGGGTTTTGTTCTAGGTTTGTTTTTGTTTAAGATTGTGTATGGTTAACCGTTTTTGTAATCATTAGTTGGGTTTTATTTTCTGGTGCTTGTCTCTTTTGTCTGCTATATTTTATATAACAGTTTGCTATGGTGATAAGTATGTTTACAGAGGCTGTCTTCAAAGGTTTTTGCTATCTCACTCAGGGTTAATGTTCTTTGTTTTGTCATCTTCGATCATAAACAGCATGTATCTTTTTCTGCAAATTAATATAATGGGAAAGGACCCATACCCTCACTCGATCTATCAAAAAAACAACATTTAACACTTAAAAATGAACATTCATTTTATTTTGGGCAATGCAAATGGAGATACAGGCTCTCACGGTGGATGTAATGGTGTTGAAGGAGTTTTGTCAATTTTTGAGAAAGACAATGCATAACACAATAGTCTATATTCACCAGGGTACACTAGAGGTGACAAGTGGGTATACCATGTCATTGTTGGAGAATGACTCCTTCACACAGGTGTTGAAGGTGTTGAAGGGCATAAAATTTCATAGGATTATGAATGTTGTTGGTCCAAATGTGCCTACAATGGAGTTAACAACAATATCTGGCAATGATGTTTATAGTCAAGTTTTTGAAAGATGGCTTACAGCACCTCCAGGCAAAAGAATGGCTCGTTCAGAAGTGTCAAAACTTCCATAAAAATATGTGTTTGCTTGCTGGTGTAGGCATTTAGTGATGTTTTGTGCTAGCTGTGGCAATTGCTTCTTTAGTTGTTTTATGGTTTTTATATGCTGCTGTTCAGTCTCACTGCTATACTCAGTTTATAGGTTGTTCATGCATTTTATGTGTTATCTCTGTAGCTTTTATGGTTACAGCAGGGTTGGGGCCCCATTTATAGAACCCTAAAATTATATTTAAAATAAACAATGTCTACCCCCTCGCTAAAATTTTTTTCTTGTCTTTGTCTATAGGAGTTGCAAATTGCAAAAGAGATTTTTTGGGATTAAATGGGCATTTTGCATAAGTTTTTAGAAGAGCAAAAGGGCATCCAGATAGATTACTTCTCACTACACCTACAACACTCCCATATCCAAAAAAACTCAGTATGTCTAAGGCTTGTTTGTTGAATCTCAACCTCATCACTACCATAACCCTCACTACTGCTCATTGCATTTATTTTTTTAAATCAGAAAACAGCTGTAACGTTGCAAACATGGGGAAAAAACTGCTTTAGTGTTTGACTATAAAGGAAACAAAAAAAATAATAAAAAAATTGTCAAAACAAGCAACAGATGCTAAATTTATCTCAAATGAGGTGGTTTTGATGCTCTCTTCTCTTCTTCTCACTAATGTTCTCTTCTCTCCTCATTGTTCTCTTTCATTGTCTTCTTCTCAAAAAATGTAAAATGGTAAAATGTGGGATCTTTGTTTTAAGTTTAGGGTTGTGTAAAGGGGCCCCTTTTTTTTCTCTTCCTTCTTTTTTCTTTCTTCCTTTTTTCTTCTTTTTTTTTGTTTCTGGTTTTATTTTTTTTGCATGTTGGGCTAGGCCATAGAAGACATCTGGCTATCCTAGCCCCTGCTGATTTTCAGGCATTTCTACAACATCCCATGTGTTTTTCCAGATTGGGGATGGCCCTGAGGACATTTCCTAGCCATCTCCAAAACATCCTGAGGATGCTAATGGCTAGAATTCTCTAGGGGATGCATCCCCATGTAACATTGCAAAAAAATTCAAAGCTGTAGATTTGTGGAGAGGAGATTAGTTTGCCAAAGATGCATCAGAAACAACAAAAGGAAGAGAAACAACCTCAGATCCATAGGGTATGACAAATCTGTCCAAGAATTTTGATTTGAAGATTTTAACCTTGCCTTTGAGTTTGAGCAATGCAAAGAGAGTATTAGAAGAAAGTGTGGATGATAAGAAATATGGTTTTGTAATGTTTTAGTACATAGTCTCAAAACTTTTAAAAAAATAGGGCTTTCATTTTTTATTATAGCTTAAAACCATTAAAGAAAGAACTATATATTATTCTCAAATATTTCATAGCTTGCCTGAAGGAATTGTATTAATTTTGTAACTTTTGATTGAGGAGTTGTTTGATTAAACTTTGTCAATATGAGCAGAACAGCATTGTAAACATCCTCCAGAATCATTCTGCTTCAGCTTTGCCAGCCCAAACTAGTGCTTCTCATGAAATTTTGCCAATTTGGACATAATACAGTTGTACAAACTCCTTAAAAGGATTTCACTCTAGCTCTCACTGGTTGTAAGAAAAAATTGATATTCTTTCAAAGAGTGCACTTTCAATGGTACCTGACACTCTTTTCGATTGTGGGGGGAAGCATATTCCCATGAGGATGAAAATTACCTGGAAAAGAACTGTCAACACTGTCAAAGAGCATCATGCAACATTTTGTGACCCACAAAACCATTAGTATCAATCTACCTAAGTGAGCCAAGTTATACAAGAGGTTGAAGGATTGTAGAAAGATGGAAGATAACTTCCAATCTTGAGCTAGCTGCTAACTCAGAGGCTAGACTAATTGCTTTAGTAGCATTTGGTTCAAGAAAAGATTTCAATAAGTACCTAATCAACTGAAGACCAACATATATCTCAAGTCAAGGCCCATTCCACACTTGTTGAGAATAGTTGGGTTTGTCCCTATTCAGGGAACGTAATGAAAGATCAGTAATGTCCAATCTGATTGATCATCTATGGCTAGTTGTGTGTGTCCCTTGTCACAAGATGTTTTGGACAGTTGTGTGTGTGTCCTTGTTCACAACTTTGAAAAATGAAAAATTGTGTGTCCTTGTTCATGTGTCCAATGAAGACATTCCTGCTATTCTTGTTAAAAACAGCTCTGTGTGTCCCTATTCGCAGCCAAAGTGTTTTGTATTAAACAAATAAGTGTGTCCCTGTTTACTCAGTTGTGTGGATGGAGTATAAAATGTGTCCTAGTTCATGAATTAAGAGTGTGTCAAAATTCATGGACTGGATGTAAGTATGTCGGACTGTGTGTGTCCCAATCCACATCTGAAGATTATTCTCTTCAAGTCAAGAGGTAAGTTACCAATTCAGGATCATGTTTGGAGTTCAGGTTCACCCTTATGGCAAATTATTTTCCTCCCAGGTTCAGTGAAGCTAGGTATGGCCACACACAAAGATATATGTGTATATTCATAATTTGCAAAAACAAAACACTCATAATTCAATGATTGAATGTCAAATCATTACAAACTTAGAAGCAATGCTCTTCATATTGCTCTTCACTGAGAGCATAAAGGTCAACATTTGGTTTGTTTGAACCACAAGCAGTCACAGTACCAGTTCCACTAGCCATGTCATGTGTAGATTCTGCCTCACCTAAAGAATCCCTTTGCCAATCCTTCACCTTCAAAAGAAAAACCAGCAAACTTCAGGAATGAAAATTGGCAGCTTGGAGGCAAACTGGGTGTTCTGGTTTCTTGTATTTGTCAAATTAATTGTTGTTTGAGTCACTTTATGCCAAACTAGGTCATATTAGGTCAGTTTAGGAATTTAAAATGTATTTTTTGGTTTAAATGCCCTTCTTTTGTCTAGACTGTGAGTTTGCCACAAGTACGGCAGGGTATGGCCCAAGGTTTGGCTCAAGCAATCTGGGTTCCAAACAGATGCACAAGGAACTAGGGGTGCCCAAGTCAAACCCTGGGTGAACCCAAAACTGTCTCAGCACTATACCCAAACTGGAACTGAACCTAATCAATTTGCAGTCCTTTGCTGAACCCAAGTTCATAGGTTTTAAGACCATGATGTAATAAGGGGTGAATGTTAGAAAATAGTATTACACCATAGTGTAGATGGTGTATTAATCAATCGGTAAGATGTGGTAACTATAAATTTTTAAATCATAAGTTATATTTTAGCTATTATCTATTATAATTATTTATTGTCTAAGGTTGTTAAGTGCTTATGACTGTCATGCCCTAAAAATTAGACCACTTTTACACAACACAATACCAAAAAAAAAAAAAAAAAATACTAGCAAGACACAACTAGGAATAATACCCTTAGCTTTTGTGATGGCATCAAATTAATGATCTCATCATAAGCGCTTGCACAAAGAGTGAAGGTGGAATCGAGGCAATTAGATGAAGTATCAATCTAACATGACCTCTAAATATGGAAGTCAAATAAGGGGTGAATGTTAGAAAATAGTATTACACCATAGTTTAGATGGTGTATTAATCAATCAGTAGGATTTGATAATTATAAAGTTTTAAATCATAAGTTATATTTTAGCTACTATCTATTATAATTATTTGTTGCCTAAGGTTGTTAAGTGCTTATGACACTCGCATAGAATTGGCCGGGTGAAAATATTAATACTGTATTTTAAGTGAGAGGCTGAAAGAAACAACAAACTAAATATTGTATAAATACTCTCTTTATGAAGAACAAAATATTTTAATACATAGAATACATTTGATTCTATCATTCAAGACCATGGTGGATAATTAGTTGGATAGAAGAATAAAATCTCTCAAATTAGACCAAGAGAGTACATCAGCAAAGACTTTCAAAGATTCTTCACTGACCATGGCATAACTTGCCAACAAACAATACACTACACCCACAACAAAATAGGGCAGCCAAGAGGAAAAATCACATCATGGAGATGACTAGATGCATGCTACATACCAAATAGATGGATTTGAAGTTCCCAAGGAAAGTTATTGTCAAAGCCATGCATATCATCATTGTACTCCAACTTGTGTGGTCAAGTAATACACTCCTTTCAAACATCTAGTAGGCAGGAAATCAAACATATCTCATTCAAGAGTCTTTGAATCTAATGCTTGGACCCACATCCCAAATGAAACCCATCACACACTAGAACTTAGAGCTACAAGTACATTCTAGTCTAGTAAAGGTTATTCAACCTTGACACTTAAAGTATTATTATTAGGAGGGATGATGTCTTTCACAAACACCTCCATTAAATATCTTCTCTAAATTTCCTAGACTTGTTGACCCTGGGAGTGGTTTTAGATGATTGCTACGTTAGCTAATACTAGTATTCATCCATTACTTTGACTAGTACTCCATTCCTTAGATAGCTTCCACTAAGGAATCTCCCATTGATAAGTCCACTACTCATAAGGTACTTCCAATGCCTATCCACTCTAAGGATGTTAAAGTCCAATTCCTAGCAAATGAACATGTGATCCCTAAATCTATCATTCCCATTCCAAGCAAAATCCCTAAGTATTACACTGCTACATTGAAGTATGTTACTTCTATGCTTTGGGATCTTGGTGAGACACTCAATAAGACTCAATCACTCTAGTCGTATCTCCTATCAAGCCTATCAACATTCCCATTGGGAGGATGCAATGCAGCAAGAAAATGATGCCCTTATGCAAAATGATACTTGGTATCTTGTTTCAAAAGGCCAACATTATTGGTTGCAAATGTGCTTATAAGACCACATTCAATGAGATTGTGGCTAAGGGTAACTCCTAGAAAGAAGGAATCAAGTACAATGAGAAATTTGCTCCTATGGCCAAGATGGACACCATTCATTTCTCTCTCTCTCTCTCTCTCTCTCTCTCTCTCTCTCTCTATATATATATATATATATTAAGTCCATCAAATGGATGTGAAGAGTGATTTTCTTCAAGATGATCTACAAGGGGAGATTTCCATATAGTAGCCATCTAATTTTCAACAGACAAGCAATGTTCCACTTGTTTGTGGAGTCAAAAAGGTTTTGTATGGGCTCAAGCAAGCCCCTAGAGCTTGGTATGAGAAGATTCATCAATTTTTCATATTTTGAAGTTTTGCTCAACATGAGGTTGATAGTGATCTCAACGTTTGCCATCACAATGGTCATACTCTTATAGTTGTGTTGTATGTCGATGACATGATCGTTACAAGAGACTTGCCTTCTCTCATTCACAAGGCAAAAGGAAAATTATATGATTCCTTCAAAATGATGGATATGAGCCTTTCACCATCTTCTTAGGAATCAAAATATCTCATAATATAGCTGGATTTTTCATCTCTCGACTTAAGTATGACTTTGATCTTCTTTGGTGGTTTGGTATTTAATATTGCAATCACACTCTCACTCTATTACCCATAGGTATTCAGCTTCAAGCTTCTCTACTATTGGAATCAACTCTTGTTTAACCCCATTATCTAGAGGTCTTTCATGGCGAGCCTCATCTACATCATGCATACTCAACCTAACATCTCCTTTATTGTTTGTGAAGCTTCAAGGTTCATTAAAATGCCTCATGCTTGTCATCTTCAGTAAACTCAAAATTCATTATACAACAAGAAATGCTCCTCTTATTTTAGGATTCTATGAAGCCAACCAGACAAGGGATCTTGAAAGTCAAAAGAGAACCTCTCACTTCATTTTTTTCTTGGGCCAGTCCCTATCTATTGGAGGACAAAGAATCAAGCTTCAATCTCCTTATCTAGTACTGGAGCTGAATACAACAGTGTGAAGGAGGCAGCAAGTAAGCTGATATGGCTTTGCACTCTTCTTTCACAGATAGGTTTTCCTCAACAACAAAAAAGCCCACACTCATCCACAATGATAGCTTGAGTGCCATTTAGATAATTCACAATCCAATCCACCATATTAAAAAAATATATATTAAAATTCATATACACTATCAAGCAATTATATGTGTATTTTTGACATGTCTCATGTCATCAGACTTTTAGGCACATACTCTTTCTCTCACCTTGTGAAAAAGGCCTTCTCTATTTGCCTCTTATAGTAGTCATTTTCTTTAAGGATCCTAAAGAGATGAGCCTTTCCTTGTCCAATATGCTCTTCCTCAAAAATCATATAGACCCGAGTTGCTACAATTCTAAGAATAATTGCCTTTCTTAATGGGTGGCAATGGAGTTCACCTTGGAATATGAATTAATATGTGTTTCCATTCTATAGCCCTTGTGAGAAACAAAAATACCTAATCCTTTTTGAGACCAACAGATCAAAAAGTGAGAGCATCTATCATTTTGCATCTCCTTAACGAATTGTACTGTTCCATAAGACCATTCAAATAATTATAAAATCTTCTAATTGATTTTCACCATAGGCCGATTGGAGCTAGTGTCATCTAGAAATGTGTCCCATCACCTAGTTTAGAACAAGTAAGGGTCAAAGATTTTCCTATCAAAGCTACCAGCCAATCTCAAGGTCTATGATCCTCTTCAAAATCTTCGCTGCCTTACCTACAAGATGTTGATGTATAGTGACACAATGTTAAAATTCACAAGCAAATCACACTCCTTCACTCTGTGGCTCTCGATTTTGTCAGCAAAGAATGTTGAATCATTTATAAAATTTGTTGTCTATCCATCCAATAGGTTTCAACTTCCTGGCAAGAAATTTTGCAAGTACATGGCTTTCCAATCCCCTAGTGCTTATAATGGAACAAAAAAGAATTTCATCCTTGTGGACTTTTGTTACCCCATGTATTCTCGTTATTGTCGTGAATCACGTATAAGCTTCTTATTGTCATCTTCAATAGAAAAGTTTCTGATGGTTGTATTAACCTTCCTAAACACCTTTTCCATTGGATATAACTAGTTTTAATTTGTTCATACATGTTCAACTCATAATTTCTATTTAACAATGTTGTTGTGTTGCACTTATCGACCTTAAGGATAATAACCCCCTTTCTGACTTTGATACTCTTAAGGAAGGCAAATTCTTCTCTCAAAATATTCCTCCTAGGGGGTCATGCTCTAATAAGGACTTGGGTAAAATCCAATCTAATCTCTTCCCCTACTTCTTCTATAACACCCTTCAAACCTACTTCAATGAAAGCCATGATATGCTCCAATGGTATCTTCTTAGAAGCAACTACAAAGTCTAGACCTCTTTTTAGTTTTTCCCATTGTTCAAGCGTGATGATTCTTCTATAGAACAATTAACCTAAACAGATGTTAACGATCATGAAACCAACAAACTTGGCAATGTGTATGTTCATGACAAGGTAGCGGAGTAGAATGATGATGAATTTCCTGAGAATTGTTATATTGAAGAAAGGAGTGAAGAAGATTTGGAGGGATGGAATCAAGTACAGGTTTTGGTCATGTTGGAGAGAGCAGTAAGATGATATTGTTGATCAATGTATTCCAAGTGGTTACTGTAGAAACCCCTATTCTCACTGTTTTTGAAACTGTTTGTTTTTGCTTGTTTTTGAGTATTTTGAGTTTTTTTGTGTTTTTTGCATACAGAGATAAAATGCGATTTTTGAAAGAAAATGATATAAAAATTAAATAAAATATTATGAAGCTAGAACTGGTAGAAATCACTGGATATTTTATTGCCAGATTGTTTATTGATCTTCTAGGCTTATTACATCTGAGATCGGATAACATGTAAATTAAAAAGCAACAACATTTGTGTGAATAAAACCTGATTATTGCAGCAACCTGAGATGCCCATAAAAAGGTACGGCCATCAAGAAAATCACTTCTCCCTCCGTTTAATGTTTGCAAATGAGTCCACAAGAATATGCGCCCTTATTGGTGAAGTCAAAATGCTCAAAGAATAGGCGCTTTGCCCAATGTGTAAAGTACGACCTTGTACTGGCAAGTACGCCCCTGTAGCAGCAAGTATGGCTCAGCAACAGCAATAATGGATCTGTACGGCCCTTGAAAGAAGTGTCCAGCACTTGGAAAATGGACGCCTAAAAGAAAAACCCTTCCTGGAAGAGTTTCAATCCAAACCCTGAAAATAACTCAAATGGTGAAGCTCTGTGATAACCTCTGGATGAAGCTATCTCTCTGACAAGCAATAGATCAGCTGATATTTCACAGCCTCTGAACTGCAGACATTGAAGATGGTTCATTCTCCAATGCAGAATGAAAACTGGAACCCTTGGCTCTGTTCTCAGAAGAAGCACTTGGCAAAATTCGATTTCATAACATAATGATCTCTCTCACAATGGAAAACCCTTATATCCTCAAGAAGGTCGACTTTTCTCAAAAGGACATCATTTAAATAAAAGTCGAATTCATCTTTTAATATTTCCATAGTTTGCATGCACTTTTAATTATAAAATATAATTGAAAAGTGGCCCCTTCTTCATGTTGGTCGACCCCTTCCTTTAAGTCACTTAAGTTATATAATTTTTTTATATTATAACTTTATAATATAACTTTTAATTAATTAATATTTATTTTAGCAAACAAATATTAATATTTCTCTCAAAACAGGTCCAAATGACGAACCGTCTGAAGCCAGATGATAAGTGACTGAATCCGCACATGACCACAACATACTGCTAAAAATAGCAAGGGTGCTCTGTTGAGTGTCTCCACTTACTAAAAATAGTAAGTCAAGCAAATGGTTTCCGAACAACCCCGAACGAAAGCCAACTGAAAGATTCTGCCAACAGAAGCCAAGCCAAGCCTCAACCAGACCCTCTATCCACCCTATCAGCCTACGAGGGTCACATGATAGGCTAATCTCAAGCACTGAGAGATGTCAATTGGAAGGGGACATTACAGTTACAGACAATCTTCCTAAGCACGTAGGAGTTCATCATGAAGTTGTCTTTCTATGCCCTCCTTTTACCAATGGCTGTTCAGTCCAGCAAGGCAACTCCAATGGATCTTTGCAGGTTTCTGCCTTGATTCCTACACTTCTTGCAGAAGCAAAGATACTGACAAAATAAGCAGTGAAGCAGAATTGATCCCATAGCTTTCTTGAAGTGGGACATAAACTAGTTGGCAGAAGACACAACATAGAAACTGGAAGCCAAACTGCCATTGAGCAAGCTTTCATCAATACTTTTTGTATTATTTGATTAGAGGCCACAGGCATCCTTCGGTAATGTCATGAAGATGAAAAAAGTGTAAAGAAAAGTTCTGATAAAGACAAATGCTCTGAAAGTTGTGCTTTAATGTTTGAGGGTAGCTCAGCTTTTGTGTAAGGGGCTTATTCAATGACTTTTATTGAACCTTTGTGCTCACAGTGCAACGAAGGATATTATAATTGAATTCTAGCTAGGCATGCAAGGATTGCCAATAGAGTCCAACAATTTCATCTCAGAGATTTTATGGGTGTCAATGAAATGTGGTCTATGCATTCTCTCCACTTTCAGATTATGTGTTACCTCCTGTTTCACATTGTGCAGTTGAGAATTCGGCATAACTAGCAATAAATCATTTCTGTATTACAGATATTTGTTTCTATATGGAAATATACCCCATATTGATTCTATTCTCTCAAATAGTAGCTGTTAGAGATTATTATCCCATCCCCAAGTTAGTCCCCAAGTCCTAGGTTAGACTAATAATAAACCATTAACTTCCCATAGGAAGTTATTAGGGTGGTGTCTATGTACTTACAAATAATATTTCTCAATATATATACAAGTTATTCTATTAAATAAAATCATTGCAGCATTTGGACCTAACAGTAGTATCAAAATACCAACAAAAATGGAAGCAGGCTGATAGAGAAGAAGCGTGGTGGTTGGAGATGATTGATGCCCCATCAAGCTATTGCACGTGCATTAAAAGTTATTGAGCAAATTTTTACTTGGATCCATCAATCATAAAGTTTTTTATTTTCCAAACAATCTGCATGTTTTTGGAAAGATAAAACAGAAGATTTTGATTTTCCTATTGGTTGGTTGAATGTAATGTCTCCTATTTGGGATACTCCTAGATTTTTTCCTAAAACCACAATTTCAATCAAAATAAAAAATGTAATACATTTAAGATTATAAATTTACCAATTGAAATGCCCTTTATAAGATATAAATCCTGGTTTAGGTCCAGCAACAATGTTAGTTTCCAACATAATCCATGAGGACAACTATTATCCATAAGAGTTAGAAATCGATAGTATTAATAATCATCCTAATATATTCCTATAGTAACCATATTAGGAATTTGATAGAAACCTCGCAAACCACAATCTCAAGGATAGTTATCCTTGTACTGTGAGAGCATGGAAGGTGGACCGCCCTTCCATTCCTCAATCCACCTTGGAGGCTGGCCATCCTCCTTGATCAAGCCCAAGAGCACTAATAAACCTCCCAACCCATGAGGCCTAACCCCCTATGGGTGGCGTGCTTGATAAGAGCATAAAGACTACCTCCCTTCCACCAAACCTAGGAGCACACATATGCCTCCCGGCCCACGAGGCTTAACCCCCTATGGGTGGCGTACTTGATGGTGGGTTTGTCAGGCCTTCACCTCTCGTGAACTCAAAAGGTTGATCGGCCCTCCTGTTTTGCAATCATTTCTACTTCATTTAGAAGGTTAATTATATGAATATGTCATCATACATTTATCCAACAAAAATACCATTAATCATAATAAAGGAAGCATCATGATTACTTACAATGATCAATAATTTCTATATATGTAATTATTCCTAATTATATTTAAAACTTGCTAGAAATAATATTTATGTAGTTATTCCTAATGATCAATAATCTCCTTGCTAGAAATAATATTTATTCCAATAGATTTCCTATACTTTCCAATTCCTATTTCTCTTTGTCCAATCTGCCTGATTGATTTCCTTTATCAATTGCTTGATTTATTTCCTGCCTCTTACAAATGATTTTACCTCTCTTATATATCCCTCAAGGTGGTGTGAATAGTCACAACCCTTGTAATAATTGCACCCCTTTCAAAGGATGCACCCCTCCATAATTCAAGCGCTGCCTATTCCTTAATTGCTGTTAATACAATGATTGCTGCCTTTAATTTAATTAAAGTCTACATTATATTATTGCTACCTTATATAATTAATAGCCACAGGTAATCATTGCATTAATTAAAGTCTACATTATATTATTGCTACCTTATATCACTAATAGGTAATCGCTGCATTTAATATTTCCCTTAGATACTTCCATCGATCCTTTCTTAAGTTTCCTTGGTCAGTGATTGTCTTATATTCCTATGCAGGCTGCAATCAAGAGGCATAACAGTCCGCCATTCCCAATATTGCTTGTCCTCAAGCAATAGGAATTGAAAATTCTACAGCTAGTGATGATTGTCTTGGTTATGTCTGACTCTATACTACAATGATGTCCTTAGAGAGTGGTTGTTAGTATACTTGTCTTACTTGACTACCAATAAGGTTAATACTATCCTCTAAAGTATGAGGATAACTTATTGTCCGTTATTCTTTTGGCTTATGTACTTATATTTCCAATAACTTTCAACAACAAGACGTAATATTTAAGACAAGTTTTCTCTCATTTCATTACCACAAAGATCCTGGGCAATGATACAAATTCTTCATTACCCTTGTTAAAATCCAAAATGATAGAAAAATGTTGCATCCTTCATCATGATGGATTACGGGAGTGTTGTAAATATCAAGATCCTACTCCTTTTTACAAAGCCAATTTTACATTTGAGTAAAAGGATCTAGGTGTCCTTTACTACAGGTCGTACCCTCTTTTCCTACACAATCAAATGGTAACAAGTACACAATTTCCCTTAAATAAAGTATATTTCATTTCACATAATCATTCAAACAAAGTTTGAGGCAAGTTTGATTCTAATGAGGATGTAATAGAAAATAGCTTATAGGGTATTTGTAACATTTGACCTAGATCCATAGGTAGTTAATGACATGTTATAACCTTCTAAGTATATATTTCCTAGATAATACTCAGGAACAAAATTATTCAGTGTTCCACGGGGACGCGTTTCCCCCCTTTTTGGGCAAGTTTCCAAAATGGGGACGTTTCAGGGACGGGGAAACGGGTACTTGGCGTTTCCCGCCACCACCATTGGTGCTCCACCGAAGACGGGGAAATGTCTCCGCGTCTCCCAAGAGACATGGAGACGTCTCCAAGTCTCCTAGGGAGACGCCCAGGCATTTCTCGGGAGACGGGGAGACACCTAGCCGTCTCCCATCGAGCCCACGCCCATGGAGGCGTAAAAGTTAAAAAATAAAAATAAAATTGAATTTTTAAGTGTTTTGGGGTTACCCTAATTTGGCATGGCCCCCACCCCTTCCTCCAAAACAACACAAAACAATGTTCCTTTATCCTTTCACTCACATTTTTATTGATTGATTTTTTTTGCAGCCAGCTGAAGAGGAGGAAAAACAGTTCAAAAACTTGAAGAAGTCTGATTGAAGGAGTGAAAAGAGTGATTGCAAGTGTTATAGGAGTGGGAAGGAGCAAGAAGAAGAGGAGGAAGAGGATTCTACTACATTTTGGAGAGATTTATCAAGCACAAGGTAGGGTTTTTGAAGTTTTTTTCAGATTTCTTGTTGTTTTTGTTTTATTTTATGAGTTTAAACTTGTTTTTTTTTCTTATTCATCTCAAAGACTCAACATCAAGTTTTTTATTTTGAAAATGTAATACTAAACTTGTTTTTTTTTTTAAATTCTTATTCATCTCAAAATCAGATTGATGTTGAATCTTGAGGGCAAAATGATGAATGATTCATTCATCTTCATCATTTTGCCCTCAAGATTCAACATCAAATTTTATTATTTAATATTTTAATTTTAATTTTTAAATAATATAAAAAAATTAAATTATAAAATATAAATTGTAAATTTTGTTTTCAAAATTAAAATTTCAAATTTGTATTTCAATTTGTTAAACTAGGCTGATTTTATTTTAATTTTGTGAAATGCAGTGTCACTTTCACAATGAGCAGTAGCATGAGTGGGGATGACATGGAAATCCATTCCCATAGTGAACATGATTCAGATTTTGAACCTGAGAATGAGGGGGATGACCATGGGGCTGATCCTGTAGCCCATTCTAGTTCCATGGCGAGTGCACCAGCTAGTACAGGTTGCCCTTCAGAGTTGTTGGCAAAGTATGCTAGGGGTCCTTTTGATCCTAAGTCTCCTCTCAAACAGTTTGCTTCAAGAATACAAGGCACATCACGTACAGGTGGGGGAACAAGGAAGTGGAGTGCAACATTTGTCAGGTTGAATGGTTTGGTAGCATCACTAGAGTGAATGCACACTTTCTTTTTTGGACAGGAAAAGGTGTGGAGCCTTGTAAGTTTCTGAAGGAAACTAAAAATATACGTTATAGAATTGAGTTTAACAAGCTTTGGGGCGTTCCAGATGACACAAATATTACAGCCCCTACTACTTTGTCTGTTAGGGCAGCCCTTTAGCGCATCCATGATGCGCCACATATTTCTCCTCATGCTTCACAGACGGGAGGAATGATGTTTGGATCTCCATCCACTTCCACTACTAGTGCCGCTAGGGGGACAACTGCAGGGAAACGCAAGTTGCAGACATCGCAAAGTAACCCCATTGCTGATATGTTTAATGTGCAACTGAGAGATGAGATAGATGAACCCATTGGCAAGTTCTTCTTTGCCAATGGCATTCCATTTCATGTTACACGGTCTCCTTTTTTATAGGGAGATGATGGCTATGGTGCCGAAGGGAGGAACATCATATGTGCCACCAGGTGAGACGAAAATGAGGACTTCGATCTTGGATAAGTGCTATTCCAAGATCAATATTTTGATGGAGAAGATGAAGGCATGTTGGGTGGCATCTGGGTGCAGCATAGTTATGGATGGGTGGACGGACATTAGCCATCGTCCACTCATCAACATCATGGTCACATGTGCAGAGGGCCCATACTTCCTTAGAGCAGCTGATTGTACAAGGCATCGCAAAGATGTTGATTTTCAGTTTCAGGTCCTCAGGGAGGCTATTGAGGAGGTTGGGCCACAAAATGTGGTCCAAGTAGTCACAGATGCAGCCCATGTGTGTAGAGCAGCAGGGAAACTCATTGAGGCAGCCTATAGTCATATTTGGTGGACCCCATGTTGTGTGCATAACATGAACAATGCACTCAAGGACATGGGTAAGATTGATTGGATTAGAGGAGTGGTCACCGATGCGAGAGATGTGCAGATGTTTATTTGCAAACACCACACTTCACATGCACTCTTCAGGACCTTCGCGAAGGAGTTCTTAAAACCGGTGGAGACCCAATATGCATCATATTTGAGTTGAAGAGGCATTGCAACTCATGGTTATGACTAATGATTGGAATAGGTGGGTCGAGGCCAAGACAACGCAGGGGGGAAGGGTGAAGGAGATAGTGAAGAGTGATGTGTTTTGGACTGATGCGAAATACATTGTCTCCATCATTTCTCCAGTATTCCAGGTTATTAGATATGGGGATGGGGATGCACCTAACCTTGGAGAGGTGTATGAGTGCATCGACTCTATGCTTGACCAGATGAGGGTTGTTGTGTGAGTGAAGGACCCCTCTCTAGCATTCTACAATGAGCACATCCGGCCAATCATTCAGCGCAGATGGGACAAGTTGAACACTCCTTTGCATATGGCTGCCTTTGCCTTGAAACCTAAGTGGTACAAGGCTAGACCGGGTAGAGTGACACCAATTCAGGATGATGAGGTGAAGGCGGGTTTCTTTAGGTGCATAGAGAAGATGTATGATTCTAGAGATGCCGACACAATTCACATTGAGTGGACCAAATTTGCCACTCTTAGAGGCTATTCAGATGCAGCAAAGATGGATATAGAATCTATGGCACAGGAGGACCCACTTTTGTGGTGGAATTGTCATGGTACAAAATCTTTGACCACCACTCTAGCTATTCATCTGCTATCCCAGGTTTCCAGTTCTTCAGCTGCTGAGAGGAACTGGTCTACATATAGCTTCATCCACTCTCTTAAGAGGAACAGACTTACCTCTAAGAGAGCAGAGAAGCTTGTGGTTGTACACAGTGCTTTGCGTCTCATAGACCGCAAGACACTTGGGTACAAGGAGAGTCCAGCGGCACGATGGGATGTGGAGCCAGAGGAGCCTTCACAGATTGATGAGGATGATCCTACCACTTCAGATGCAGGGCTGGTTGGTGTGAGCTTGAGAGATCTTGACCTTGTGGAGTCCAGCAATTCCAGTGATGAGGAGTTTGCACTTGTAGATGATTAGAGGCCTCCCTTCACTACATTTTGAGTTTTGACATTTTGGCATTTTGTCTTTTGTAATGCTATTGCTAATAGTATCTGTATTTACTATTTGGCATTTGCTACTCATTGTAATGATGAATCATGCAATCATCTTTATAGACTTTGTGATATCTCATATGACATCAGATATTCATATTTTCGATATAAATTATAATAGAAATCTCTAATTTGACAATTTCATTTGCCAAATTTTATTTAGCAATTAGCATTCAAGAAATCATCGTATTTAGATTTAGTATTTCAAATTTTACTATGTTATAATATTACTAATTTCCTATAGTTTCATTTGAAATGTAATTCTTATACTGTTATACTGTTATACATCTTTTCAAAACTAGTTTTTCAAGTACTATAACTATATCAAGACCACCACCACCCCGCCTCCGTCCCCAAACTTAGGGCCTTTGTTCCCCCATCCCAGAAACCCGTCTCGCATGTTTCCCCGTCCCACCGTCCCCAACGCCTGTGGAACACTTAAATTATTGGATTGATCAAGTCCACTAAAATGAAAGATGTACAAAGTCTTAGAATTCATAGCAAACAATTATCGCCCACAAACATTTCATAGAAGGATTTAAATTCATAGGTTTAGCCTGATATCCAATTCTTGTCCAACTTCCAAATTAATTGGAGGTTGTCACTCCTCTTGTAAAAATCTGACATATCCCATGCTTGACACTAAGATGATTTTCATATCTTAGGAAAGTATTGTTTTATTTTACCTGATTCATTTAAGCAATATCGATTTTTTCTAGAGTTTAGGAGGTGAGAATGATCCTGGGATTTGTGGGTTATGGGCCCACATTGTAACTTAAAATATATTTACGTAACAAATTTGGGTGCACCATGACTTGTATCAAATTTATCTTAGATACCTAATATTGATGTGCTTGATCTTTAATCATGGATGTAGAGCTAATCTAATCAAGAAAAATGACTTAGGAGAAGAAGACCCTTGGATGAAATGATCTACTCTAGATATTAAATATAGAAGTGAATTTGGTCCACAAGACAAAGTTCACTAGATCATTTTGCAGGTTACAAGGTAGATCCATGCATCACCATTGTTTCAATCATTAGTGGTATGGACTTGATTTTACATTGTGATCTTGTTCAAAATGAACAAATTACTCTTCATTAGAACAATTTTGTTCCCCTCAATGAAGCTCAATGAATACATCCTATGATCAAACTAAACCTCAAATTATTTTCTAAAATTTCTCTTAAGATCTCTCTAAGAGTCAAAATCTGTTATTTGATTTACAACAAAATTTGTATGTTCCTAAAGAATTTAGTCTTCATTGCATTCTCTCAGAAAGATTGTTTTGGCATATCAAAAATTGGTTGAGTTTTAGACTTAGATTTCTATTATTATTTCTAATTCCAACTTGGCATGCTGATAACAATTCACTCTATGATGTGTTATGGGTACGACCAACATTCTAGATAAATCATTTTGGAATATTCTTGTGGACTTTAATGTTATTGGTTGGTTTTAAGAGACTGTCAATCCTAGGTCAAGATGATATCTTTGTGCACTTACATCTTGAAATTTGGAAGTAAGATAATCTTAATCCATCTTTGTATCTTAGCTATGCCTAAGTTTTTGTGGCAACTAGTGATGGCAACATGTGGATTTACATTTGAGAAATGAAAGTCAAGTTATATCGTTAGAACTTATCATTGGCTATGTTAAGTAATGATCGATTGTTCCTTCATTGGGAATCTTATGAGACAAACCTTGTAAAATCACCTCTTGGCCGTTGTGTTGAAAACAAAGCTCTATCATTTGGAAGTCTTAAAAAAAATCTTCCTAAGGAGTGCAACCATTCGATGCCTAACACCACTTCGATATCACCCATGTTTACAATGTAGAAGTCCTCCTGGATTTGATGTCTTCCTAAGGTAATACTTAGTTGATGGATTCTTTGTGTGCATGGAGTAGTATATCCATCCGCCATAACCATTTTGAAACCTTCAAAAAAAATTGTTTCTAGTTTCATCCTTGTCACAAGACTTTCTTCGATGAAGTTGTGAGTGGTGCCACTACCCACTAGGATAGTCACATTTTGTCCTTTTAGACCACTACAAATTCTAAAAGGGTGGTATTTGGTCGCTCCCAAAAGTGTGGCTAATGTACCACTTGCATTTTCTTCATCCTCTTGTTTCCTTTTCTTCTTTTGGGTTTCATATTCAATTCACTTATCTCCTCATCCGATATTGCTTCTAAGTTGAGTGCTTTTCCTCTCCTTGTGCACTTATGTCTCGACTCCCCTTTTTCCTTACAATCAAAACATAATCCCTTCTTCAGAGGTTTGACCTTTCTTCCCATGTTGTTTGTGATTTAGAAGGTAATGACTTTTGTTGCCAGTTTCTTTTGTAAGGGGGGTTGGGTTTGTGATCTTGAAGGTATGTTCTTGGATTGGCTCTTTTCCTTTGTTGATTCGGTTTCTAAGCTTAGGGCCTTTTGAATTGCATCTTGAAGAGATGTGGGGTCAAAAGCACTCGCTAAACCACGAATTGACTCCAATAGTCTTTCAATAAATAGGTAGCCTTTTCTCCGTAATCCTAGATACCATGACTAAGACTGTGATGAACCACCACTGTGATGATTTGTTTTCACTTAATTTGTAGGTCTGATTTTTTTGTTTTAGTTTGTGTTTCCTCTTATGCTTTGAGTTTGTTTGCTAAAAATACTAGAATGATACATCAAAAGCAGATGCATACCATGAAAGCTTCAAATAAACTAAGCTACTGAAATAACTTGAGTACATTTTTCATTTTTGTGTCCAAATATAGCTTCTTCATCACAATAATAATAGGCTTACAACATACTACTTACATCAGATTCGAAACTAGATATATCATAGACTATACTTTAACTTACAGCCATACAGCACTGTGAATAGTGTTTTGCTACAGTAGTAAACCCCAATGAAATGCTGATTACTCTTTTAATACGAACTTCTTCCACCAAAAACCGAAATAGAAAGCTCCCTAGGGTAAGGGCGCCCCCTTTAGGTGAAGTTGCAGCCTCTTAAAATAGGCATTTATTTCCCTTGTGCTGATATAAACCCTCAAGAAAGGGCGGCTGGCTGTAGCTATTCAAAACAGCCCCAAAAACTTCTCAAAAGCGAACAGCTCTTATATAATCGTGATTGGAGACAACGGCAACTAAAATCACTCAAAACCAAGCTCAAAATAACTTGCAAACAACAAGTAAATCTCCAAAGAAGCAGCAAATGACAGATCAGCAACCTTAAGGTGGTGTTTCACACCCTCAAGCAGCTCCAAACGAAGAACCAAGCCCCACCAGGCTCACCCACTGCAAGAAATTAGGAAACCCTAGCCTCCTTCCTCCAAGCTTCACTCCCAAGTTTTCTTCAAGCAAAATAATCATCTCATGAGAAGGGTCGAACTTTCTCACTTGTTATTTATAATTTAACAAAGGAAACACTATTCATTAAAGTGAGCACTATTCACTTAAGTTATAACTTTTTCCACTTTAGTAATGAATAGTAACTTAAAAATATAAAGTGACCCCTTCATTTTGAAGACACATGGTCCCTAGGCTGAGGATGGTGAAATAAAAGGTGAATATCATCAAATTAAGCACCAGTATCATGCCAAATGCAACAATTCACCCTGCCACCATACTCTAGAGATCAACACTAAAGTTTGACGACCAAGTGCCCGTCCAAGTGACCCTCTATCCAAAACCATTAGCCTACGAGGATCGACATGATAGGCTAATCTACTGACGTCCGAGTGCCCAATTAGAAGGGGACATCACAAAGACCTTTTGGAATTCAGTTATATAGTCTTCTATGGATCCTTGTTGATTTAATTGTAATAGTTCTTTAAAGTGTCTTTCAAGGTGTTTTGGTCAAATCGGTTCATTATCTATAATAGGCAGTTTGTGAGGGATGATATTCACACAAGGTTCCATATATCTCTCTACATCATGGTTGTTGTGGGAAGAGATAGGGGGATCTATGTAAAATTGTGGGAAGAGATTGTGCTAGTGTTCTTTGAGCAATAATAGTTTTGTGCTTTAAAGTGGTGTAAAATTCTTTAAAAAGCACTCCAGATTGGCATAAATTTCAAAAGCTATTTCGCTGCCAACATTTCGTAACAGATAAAAACATAAAATGCGTGAATTGATAAATGGTTGTGTATAGGGGAGAGAATATTGACGGTAGCTTTGGCATTACAGTTATTTGCTCGGTGATTTGTTTGCTTGGCTAAGGCAGCAAGTAATTATTTTTTACTTGGTTTCAATCCTTAAACACATGATTTTTATGTGTAACTATATTTTTTGATTTTAGAAGATTTAAATAAATTGTGACCAGACCAAATATAAGTTATAACCACTAGTATCTCTACTAACAAAAATCTTATTGTATTTTTTTGGACTAGCTTGGAGACAAGATCAATGGCTTAGTCCAAAGTTGGTTCAAGAGAAAGTTGTTCAGTATGGGCCAAAGCGATTGAACACCACTTTCATAGCCAATTGAAGAAGTGGGGCCCAATCTAACTACTTAGTTTTGCAAATAGTTGTGTGTGCCCTTATTTGTAATTTTATTGTCGATAGTGAGTATGTCTCAACTCACAAGTAGAGTGTTGTACTTGTGAATAATGAGTGTGTCTCAATTCGCAAGAGTTAGTACTTGTGAAAAATGAGTGTGTCTATTCACAAGAATAGGTCTATACATCAATAAGGATCAACATAGACTAATGATATCATGAGTCATGGATTCTAGTGTGTCCTAGTCCATGAATTATTTTCCTACCCTGGTGAACCATGGGGGTGTTTGTAATACCCTTGCTCAAATTTACCTCACAATGCTGAGGTAAGGCTCAAGGAATATTGTCAAACAATTCATATGCAAACTTCCAGCTTGCTGGTCTGTGTTATCAGTCTGATATATTCTTTGAAAAATGAAAATAGAATGCTTCGAATGCTTGAGAATCAACACTTCAATGCATAAATTATCATCTAAAAAGAATGTATGACTTCTCTTAATCATCTACAATGCATATCTATGACTTCTAAGTGAAAAGCATGCATCTACAGCCAAGTGACATTTCGTCATAGAATTAGCATGCATACTAATAAGCTGAGTATGAATGATATCCAAATGCTCAATTCCAACAATATATAACCAGCAAATTATATCTCCTTAACTGAAATGAGATGCTCAATACAATGTTCATGAGAATTGACCAAGACTCTTGGTCTTACAATATTATCAAATTATGACAATGCTGGTACAAATGCACACCTACAGCTGAGACTCAAATTTGATCTAAATGCAATGATATCATGTACAAAACATAGAGGAACCTGATTGTATATTGGCACCCTTGTTGATAGATGAGGTAGCAAGCAATTCCAATGTTCAATAATCAATCTCTAAGCCCAATCGACCCTCCAAGTGAAATCGCCCCTGTTCTGGCCAGCAAGGTGGAAATAAAATAATCTCCAACATTCTCCAGCCTCCTCAACATCCAAACCTCATCGCCATGACCCTAGAAGAGGTGCACCCAAGGCAAGAAGGAAAATCGATGCATAACTTGAGCTCCACAAGCAAAATTGTACCTCCCTATGGCGTCCCTTTATGACTGTAATTTATTTCCAGATTGCTGCTAGGAAATATCAGACCACTCCTCCAATGGTAAAATGCCCAAAGAATGTCCAAATCGATGCCAAGATGAATAGCAAATGATCTCCTAAGCAAGCTCCACAAAGTTGGCCCTTGGCCACCAATTTAATGCAATGAGAAGTCTGAAGTAACTCCTCCAAACTACTGCAATAATTCAGATAATATTTCACACCCTCAAAATTGCATAACCAATGAGAGTTTTCATTCCCAATGGCTGGAAATGGTAGAAACCCTAGCTGGCTCCTTCATCAAACAAATTCTTCAAACACATATCAATTCCTGGATGATTAGAAGCAAGCCCAACCCCTCTTAATATACTTTTCTCCTCTTGAGATCGGCCTCCTCTAGAAACTTCTAAATAATTTTACTTTCTTTTTATTTGCACTTTATAATAATATTAAAATATAACTTTATAATTCATAAAGTGCAAATATGTTATCCAACATCCCGATAACACATTATGTTTTCAAACATCCTGATAACACATCATTTGGTTTTCCAACATCCGAAGGAACATAGAAGACCAACATTAAACTACTGAATCCAGGAGAAGAAGCCAAACCATTGACCAAGTAATTGCCTGAAGAAGACCCTCTAACCAAGCTCCTTAGCCTACGAGAGTCAGGAATAGGCTAAACCCTCTGAAATTGATGCTCATGAAAATGGGGACATTACAGTGTTCTAGTTCATCATTAGAGATTATTGTTGTTGGTGTCTATGTAATTATATAATTGCACCTTATATTAAAAGTTTACTTAGGTAATTCATGTTATTTACCTAGATAAATTAGAAAATAAGAGCACATCCAACTCCTCGATTGATGGATTCTTTGTTACCTCTAACTCATTCATCTCCTTGATTGACACTACTTAGGTGCCACCTCTCCCTCATCAAGATGAGTTCACTTGACATCTTTGCTCCTACATAATGAGTCAATCTTCTAGTTCAGTATTCCTCTCAAACATTTGTCCTAACTTGTGCATGCGCAGAGTGTATATATTGTAGTTCATTTACTTTGTTTTGTGCACCATGAATACAGATATTGGAATGTTGTTATTCTCATCTTGTTTGCATTTGAATTAGTCCCATCTGTTGTTTTTGCTTCTAGCGAGATTTAATCATTACTAGTTCTTTATTAAATCTAACAATTATCTCATCCCCAAGCTAGTCCCTAAGTCCTAAGTTAGATTAACAATAAAATATCAACTTCTCGTAGGAAGCTGATTGCTTGGTGTGTACTTAGATGTAAGATTGTAACTACAATTTCTCACTGTACATATACGTGTTTTTCTATTCATTTATATTATTGCAGCTACTGTGCCTAACGTTAGCAATGTCAAAATAGAAAAAGAGTTAAAGAAAAGATAATTGCTTAAGTCTAGAGTTCCCCTTTAGTTGAAATTGGCCTGGTCTCGTCTTCACGGTTGAAGATGGCTATAGAGGACAGAATATTATGGTAACTTTGACGTCAAACAGGATTTGTATCGAAAGCTATGTTTTTGGACCTTCAAGCCCCCCATAAGTAAATGTCCGAAGCTGCTTTTGTAATTTGATTTTCTGGTTATGAAGTACATTTCTACCCAAGCAAGAAGGCAGAAGAGAATTAATAAAATACCTTCACCGTGGCGATTACATCAGTTGAACCTATTCTCACTCTTGCAGAGCCATTTGCCTGCGCACGTAGCCAGTAAGAACAAAATACCAAGCTTTACTCGGAGGCCACAAGAACGAAGTAAAATCCAGACCCAAAAAAATCATTCTAACAAGTTTTAAAATTGAAAATTTGTAGGAGAAATTTTTTTAAAAGCTCATATACAGTAAAAAAATATGGAGGCATACCTGAGGAATAACTCCAGATTCAATAGAAAATGATCGGAAATCTTCTAGACCACGTCCATCTGACCGTATATTCTGAGCAATTCCTCCCTGAACAAAGCGTTGTTCCGCAAGAGAAAGCCCCACCATGTCTCCGCACCCAAACTGAAAAAAAAAATAACCTTTCTACCAAAGAAGACAATCACTGCAGTTTCCAACTTAAGATAATCATCTTTTAAACAAATGCTGCATTTATTTTTTTGAAAAGTGCCATGTATCTATTCCTTTTCCAAGCCTAAATCATATAATATTTGTGAGCTGTTAAAAATATTTTCTCACTATTATCTTGACCAACCAAAGAAAGTTCCGTAAACTTTGATTCAACCATCTCTTTACAAACACATGAGGCTATTACGAGGGATTTTAAAAAATTGTTTCAGTGGTCACAGAGCAGAAACCCTCAATTCAAAATATCAATACAGAAGACTAGAGCAATGTTATTTAGTAATGCACGGTACTGCCATGAAAATACCTCTACCAGCAGCAAAAGTTGAATTCGTGTCTTCACGGCCTTTATATCAAAATGCCTTCGCTCCACAACTATTAAAACACCTGAGAAACTCGAAGTTCAGCTGCAAAAATGTACCCCGCCAATTGGCTTTTATTTTTTTTCATGGGAGAAGAGAATTTTTGTTTTTCAAATACTTTCCGTTACTTACCTGCAGGAATTCTTGAGAATGCCAGAGTCCAAGGGCGTTCATTTGGTACGGGCGGAAGGAAAGTTTGAATGCAAGTATTTTCGAGATTAAAGAATGTTTTTTAAAAAAAGGTTTTTAATTAATTGATGTTTTTTCATCAAGACTATCTATCATATTTTGTAATCTGCTATTGTTATTTTACTTTAATGTTAGTGGATATAGAGAAAGGGAGCCGGCTAACTGCTAGACAAAATTCACTTATGCACATACAAAAATGCATAGAAACATGCATACCATGATGGAACGGTGTAGTACGGGGGGGAGGCGTGCAAGTCACGAGACAAACGGAAGTAAACGAAGATAAACGACGTTATTTCCGCTTAAGGAGTTTTAAAAATAAGCGGGAGTTTTTAAACTCCACTTTGTAAGGAGAATAGTCATGTCTGTGTCAGCTGCCAGAGATGATATCAACTAGAATGTACGAGCCATAAACCTGTGAGTTTAACAAAGATTATTGAAACCAATATTCAGTATCAGTAACAATGACGATATAGAAATCCATCTGATATACGACAACGATATTAATGTTTAAATGCCATTATTCCTGCAGTTTGGAAGCACATGAAACCACGTTGGGATCCCATATTAATGTCTAGTGATGGGAGGAAAATTCCACAGCATACCGTTGATAGCTAATTTAGGATCTCCGGCGTATATCCTCCAGGTCGATATTTAGTTGACCCGGCATAAGCAGCAGCTAGCACGACAGAGGTTATAATAGCATAGAATCAAGGGAAAAGGCAAAGCGAATAATAGTGGTTCGAGATGAAGAACCTTCAAAGGTAGATCAAAGTGCAATAGATAAGGTCTCAAGTGAAAATCCACTTTACTCCAAGGAAGTAGCAGTGTTGGGATAGATGAGAAAACGGTAATCAATTAGGAGCTTATTGAACCAGAGTTGGAGTTGTGAGAATGAGTTGCAAATCCATCTGAAATCTAGATTGGCAGGTAAATATTTCTGACCGTGCCCAACAAAGTTGAATGATAGGCTATATTTCTAGTCCATTGTAATGATATTGTTCATCTACTTTTGAATAGTGAAATAATGTCGGTTTGGTTGGTAGATTGGCATGGTAGGTCAGCTATTCAGAACTGAAACCCTATTAGAAACAAGTCATTATCTTAATTAACATTCCAGTACATAAATAACATGACATACAACAAATTCATCGTAGGAAAATTCACTATCATGATAAATTCATCAAAAGTAAAATTCACCACTAGCAATTCAGTGCGGAAAATTAAAAAATGTTAATGCGTTATGACGGTGAATTACTCATGGTGAATTTTACTTGAGGTGAATTTGTCATGACGATGAATTGTTGGGAGTGAATTTTTCGTCAATGAACCAAATAACATGCTCAGTCCAATTATGTATCCTTGTGATTTTCTTTTGATAGTTAGTGGATTTTTTTTATTGTATATTATATAGAAATTAATTTTGTGGTTGAAAGTGATTTTGAAGATAATACGTGTGATATGGGAGTTCTCAAGAATTTTTTTATGCTTTCACAATTTTTACTTTAAATTTGAATTTATATGTTGGTTATTATAATTTACATTATCAGTCCAATATCAGCTTTTTCAATATGTATAACTATCAAATTTAATAATAAATAGAATATTTAATAATTATAAAAATATTGAATGTCATTTTTAAATATTAGTCTAAAACAATCAAAACATCAATTGAGAAAATGATGAAGTGGAAGGATCCTTGATTTTGAGAAAATGATGAAGTGGAAGGTTCCTTGATTTTAAAAAATTGAATGTCATAGTCAAACATTAAATCCAAATAGTCAAAACATTGATCAAGGATGATGATTGATCCCAAAATTGTGAGTATCTCTTTGGGAAGAATTTGTATATAGTTAGGATATAACAGTTACCAAATGGGAAGAACTAGTATACAAAGCTAAGAGGTATCTCTACAAATATTAGTTCGGCTAAACTATTAAGATCTTGCATCACAACATCTTAGTTTTGACACCTTATTATATAATGATGATCACATTTGAGTTATAATTTTTTAAACCCTTACTTTGGTAGTGGAAAATGATGTTGGTTAAAACAAACTTGCTCCTTCTCTTGTATTGATAAATGAGTAAGAAGAGAAAGTGGTGGGAATACATTTTGTCACAAATCTTAACTTGTGAGCTTCCATTTTGATACCAAAACATGTTTCAATGTTTGAGAATCTTCTATTTGTATGGGATAATGGGTGACATTTTGGATGTTTGGAAATTATTTGTATGGTTAATAACTCTATATGAACATTGTATGGATTTCAACTCAGTTAAGTGTATACAAGGCTAGTTGGTTTGGTTTTCGTCCATTGTAATGAATCAACTATATTTTCTTGCTTCAGTGATACTACAAGTTGATCATATGTATGATATGAAACCATCTTGCATTTTCCCACTTAGATTCAATTCATCCTTTAATCAACTAATTATTATGGGTGTTCACCTTTTAGTTATTTCCAGTATTGGAAAACACATTGTCCCCTATTGGAAAATACACTATCCCCTATTAGTTATTTCCAATGTTGGAAAATACACTGTCCCCTATTGGAAAACACACTGTCCCTTGTTGGAAAACACACTATCCCCTGTTAGTTATTTTTGATGTTGGAAAACACATTGTCCCAGGTGTTAGTTATTTCCAATGTTGGAAAACATCCCCTTCTTGGATAGAGTTTTCAATATCTTAAATACTTTTATGTATCTTTCTAGCCACTTTTTTCTCAACTTTGAGAGTGTCTTTACGATTAGAGAATGTAGATGTTTCTTTTAACAAGTTATTTATAAGACTTGTCTACCTTTTTAGACAAGCCTTTCATGTCTAACCTCTTGAATTTATCCACTTCTACATTTCCATTTTCCCATTGCACATATTGCACATGCACCTTCCTCAACTTTTCAAGAGTGGGAAGAATCTCTTCAGTCAATACACTATCTATCTCATTCACTTTGGTCTGTAGACTTCTTCAGATTCCTTTTCCATTTCAACTTCTCAAGATACTATTGGATGCATTTTAATTCTTTTGATATGATACTAGTGGATGAAAGGATACCATCAACAAAAAGCTAACATACAAACTTTCTTGCCCCTACCTATCATATTGACTATACAATTACATCATAGGGAGAGGACCAATACACCAAATAGATGTTTCATTACTATGAGATATGGTTAGTTTTGGTATTAGTTAATAAACACACACTCATTTGTGATTTGGGACACCAAGCCACTCTCACACATAATATTGCATGCAACAATCCTATTGGCTCTCAAAATCACATACCCTCTCCTCTACACCATTAATCAAAGTGAGATAAAGGTAGTAATATATATCAAATAGATTTACTCACACATCAACAAGGATAGGAATAATTTTTTTCCATTGCATAGGATTTAGGGTGAATCCATTTCTTATTTAGACTCTAAATAACTTAAGAGGATGATTGTTGAGACCTTAGTACATGATAAAAAAATAGAATAATAATTTCACCACCATACCGTAATGGCAATCAAGAATAAAAATAATTTCTAAAGAGGGTGTATGAGGCTAGATATTGAAATCATTTGGTCTCTTAATTAGAATAATATGCATTTCATCAATAATAATTTAAGTAAAGTATGTGTATATTTTCTGAAGAGTGTGCCAATTAGTTTGATTTGTATCTTGTCCAATCTTGATTTCCTAAACAAGTTTATGGGAATTATGGTCAATATTAGTGGTAATGGTGTCAATTATTTCCCTTGATTTTATTTTTGAATGTTTTAGGTTTATTTTTTTTAGGATGTTGGATAGTTGTGAAATATGAAAGGGGGGAAATATGGCTTGAGTTATATGTTTAATATCAAGTATAAATTCAAGTATCGAGGGAGGTCAAGAATAATTGGTTTATGAAACTTGAAACCAATACATTATCTATCTCATTCACTTTGGTCTACATCTTTTGAAGTATTTTTAGAGTAGATTCCTTTTTCATTTCATATATTCTAGTACTTGCACAAAATAATTTCATGTTGGAAAACACAATGTCGGTTTCCATTATTTCATTTTACATGATCAAAGTTAAACAATGGAGAGTATGGGGGGGTTATAGTTTAGGGATACATAAAAATAACCAAATTGATACAACATACATGGTGGCTAATTTAATCCATACAAAGACCCTTATCTAGTTTAAAATCCAAATATTCTATACCCCTTATCTGAAATTATGTACCCTTTTAAGCCATCTCATATTTATAGAACTATTTTTCTCACATGACACATAACTTAAGTCAAGGATCTTGTATATCTCCTTAATCCATACTCTTAGGAATATAGGTATAGAGGGATAGAGGGATAAGGGGAGGGAGAGACATGGAGAGGTAGGTAAAGAGAGATAAGGTTGAAGGAATAGAGGGATATGTAGGTAGATAGAGTGATGGGAGAGCGAGAGAGTAGAGAGGGAAGAGAAGATAGAAGTAGATAGAGGGGGGAAGTTGGGAAGGACAGAGAGATAGGCAAAAAAAGAGGTGGGTGGTATGGATTGACGGAAAGGTAGTTCAAGAGGGAGAGGGTGAGTGTAGATAGAGAGAGGGAGGGAGAGAGGTGTAGGTACAAAGAGGTAAGGTACAAGGAATAAAGAGAGATGTAGGTAAATCTAGATGAAAAGGTAGGGTGGGAGAGGTATAAAGAGAGAGATCTTGTGTGAGAGAGAGAGGGGGGGAGGGAGAGATAGATAACTACTTTTCAAATGTATCTCTCCCTCCCTCGCTCACTGACTAGTACCTTATGTTATTTCTACAATTGTGAAATTTTATATGGACTTGGATATTCTAATCTTTTCAATTTTAACTTATCAACCATCTCTTTTGGTGATAAAATATATTTACTACCATTGTTTGAATTTATAACACTTATATTTAGTCTTGTATATATTTCTAAACAGACTTCTCCTTTGTACTAGTTCTTTATCTATACCATCACTGTTAAAAAAACTCTAGTTTCTCTATCACTTTCTTCTTTAATAATTCATAGCTTTTATAAGGAATTTGAATATTTCAAACTCTCATCCACATACCTTATAAACACATTTGATGAAAATTTTGAATGATTAATTATGATGATTGCGTCAATTACATGGTAAAAGTGAGCCTTCAATTGTTCAATTAATCAATTATAGTGTAAATATGGATAACATTAAACATTTATAGTTTCATGCAATGGATTATGCAATGATGATATATGTTAGGTTTAGGGTTTTAGGTTTTAGGTTTAACCTAATTGATTAATGCAACGATGATTATGGATTAACCCAAAGAGAGACATAAAGATGGTGTTGAAAGACCTTATAATGAAGAAATTGAAGAAAGAGGAAGTAGTAGTTCATAATGAAATAAAAGAACAGATGAATATTAGATAGATGGAGGATGATATGGTAGATGTAGTGAAATAAACTTCATCATATAATTATGGTTGTATAGAGAGAGAGATAAGTAAGGTTGATGCATCATTAGTGCCTCCTTCTCCTATATTATTTGATATGCCTTCTCCTATAGAATTTGATTCTTTCAACGTATGGTTCTCATTCTACTGAGATCTATTTTGAAATAGAGAAAGATCTTAGGACTTCAACTCTTCTATATTATTTTATACATCCAACCAATCCACACATTCCTTATCATCTCGAGCATTTATTCTATCCTTTTAGCAATATTAACTCCATGTTAAACTCTACTCACTCTTGATGGAGGCATAGAGAGAGAGATAAGTAAGGTTGAAGAGGTAAGGTAATTAGAGAGAAGAATAATGCAATCACTCACAACCCACTATGTCCTTGTATGAATGGATAGAATTGTATTGTAAGAAATATTTATAGGTTGAGAGACAAGACTAGGTAATTTTGATGGGAGATGACAACCCAAAGGATACATTTATGATCCAACTTACTTTAGTCCAGGTTCATGTCACATTTTGTCCCTCCCATCCTACCACTCCCTATCTCCCTCCTTCCCTCTATCCCTACCACTCTTCCTCCTTCCCTCCCATTTTGGGTCCTCCTATCCCTCCCACCCTACAAATTCATATCTCCCTCCTTTCTTTCTCTCCCCCCTCCATCCATCCCACCCCACATCTCCCTCACTCTACCTACCCCTTTCTCCACCTCTCCCTCCCCTCTCTCTCTCTCCCACCACCTCTCTCTACCTCTCCCACCCTACCTAGATCCCTCTCTCTACCCACCTCTCTCTAGTTTGTTCACCCTACCTCTCTCTAAATACCTCTCCATATCTCCCTCGTTCCCTCTCTCTCTCCCTCCTTCCCACACAACCTCTCTCCATCCCTCCATAATTCCCTCTCTCACTCTCTTTATACCTACATGTCCCACCTTCCTTCTCCCTCTCTCTACCTCTCTCTACCTACCTCAAGTCTCCTCTCTTTCTCTCCCTCACACACACACAAATAAGAAAAAATCAAGTTCTACCTACCTCCCTTCCTCTCCCTATCTTCATTCACCCTCTCCCTCTCTACCTACCTTCCCCTCAATTCATCCCACCCCACTTCTCTTTCTACCTATCTCTCCTCCCCAACTTCCCCTCTCTATCTACTTATCTCTCCCCTTCCCTCTCTCCTTTCCCTATCTCCCCTCACTCTCTTTACCTACTTCTTCATCTATTCCTTCAACCTTACCTCTCTCTACCTACCTCTACATGTCTCCCATTTCGTCTCTCTCCCTTTATCCCTCCCATCCTACCTCGCTATATCTCTCCCTCCCCCATCCCTCTATACTTCTCTCTATCTCTCACCTCTCACCATCCCTCCTAAAATTATTCTCTAACTATATCTCCTTACCACTTCCTATCTCCCTCATTCCCCCCTCTCTCCCTCACACACACAGCCTCTCTCCACTATCTCTCTCTACCTACCCCTCCCTCTCTCCTTAACTCTATATACCTTCCTCACCTTCCCTACCTCTCTTTATCTCCCTCCTTGCCTCTTTTTTTTCCTCCCTCTATCCTTACCACCCTACCACTCCCTATCTTCGTCCTTCCCTCTTTCTCTCCCTCTCTCTATCCCTCCCACTCTACCATTGCCTATCTCCCTCCTTCACTCTCTCTCTCTCCCTCCCTCACTATGTGCAATGCGCAAATGGAAATGCAAAAGTGGATGAATTTTCCTTATCATACCAACCCAAAAACATTATCCTTATCCCTCCTCCATCTTATAAATTCATCCCAACTTCCCCCTTTATCTAGTTATCTCTCCCCTTCCCTCTCTACTTTCCCTTTCTCCCCTCGCTCTCTCTACCTACTTCTCCCTATATTCCTTCAAACTTACCTAGATCTCTACCTACCTCTTCATGTCTCCCTCATTCCCTCTCTCTCCCTTTATCCCTCCCATTCTACCTCACTAGACCTCTCCCTCCCCCCATCCCTCTATACTTCTCTTTATCTCATCTCTGACCATCCCTCCTAACCTTCCTCCCCCTCTATTTGTCCTTCTTTCCCCTCTCCTCTTTCCACCTATACATCACTTTATCATTCACTCACTCCTTACCTCTCTCTCCCTCACACACACACAACCTCTCTCCACCTAGCCCTCACATTATCCATCCCTCCTTCCCTCTCTCTTACTCTCTCTATACATAGGGGAGGAGAGAGAGAAGTAGATAGAGGGGGGAAGTTGGGAAGGGATGGATTAAGGGAACAGTAGCTAGAGAGGGAGGGAGGGAGAGAGAGGGAAAGAATGAGGTGTAGGTAGAGAGGTAAGGGTGTGTGTGAGGGAGAGAGGGAATGAGGGAGAGAGGGAGTGGTAGGGTGGAAGGGATACAAGGACCCAAAGTAGACTTAGTAGGAGGGGGAGATGTGATGGTGGATTATGGGACATAGGCACCCAAATTGGATTTATAGTGTCGAGGAGGGATAGGGATATAATGTTTTTGGGTTGGCATGATGGAGGGGGATGGTGAAAAATAATTTGGAAGAATGATAATACATAATGTATTTCCTCGAGACATTCTTCCTTCTCTTGATAATTTGAGGAAGGAGCATGTGCACTATGTGCAATGGAAAAATGGAAATGTAGAACTGGAGGCAACATGTACTAGAATTTATAAAATTAAAAATGAATATGCTCTAAAAACAAATGAAAATAAGTAGAACAAAGTGAATGAGATAGATAATGTACTAAATGAAGAGATTCTTCTCATTCTTGAGAAGTTGAGGAAGGTGTGTGTGTAGTATATGCAATGGGGAAATGGCAATGCAAAAGTGGATAAACTCAAGAGGTTTTGTATTGCATATGAATTTGTGTAAGCAAATAAAGTGAGAGATGATTGTATTAGTGGATTTGAACAAATGAAGTCAAAGATTATTGAACGTAATAATTTCATGGAACAAATACAATTGGAAATAAATGTTAAGGAAAAGGAAAAATTAGATCTAAGTGTAGAAAAAGAAATAGTTGGAAGTGTTGGAACTATAGCAAAACAATAGAAGACTAAAATTAACCACTTAGGAAGTGTGTAGTATGTGCAATAGGAAAATAGCAATAAAAAAGTGGATAAATTCAAAATACTAGTATTCCTTGTTGATTTACTAATGCTCCTCCCACCCTACCACTACCTATCTCCCTCCTTCTCACCCTATCTCCCTCACACACACACACAACGTCTCTCCACTTAGCCCTCCCTCTCTCCCTAGCTCTCTCTATACCCATCTCTCTTAAATGTGATGATGATGTTGACTAATGGGCTTTCAAGAAATATAAATTATTTTCAATAAAAGGAAATGGTACCAAAGGGGTAGTGAGTAAAGAAGGCGGACCAATGAAATGGTGAGGATTTATGACAATAAGGGGTGGCTCATTTATCCACTTTTGCATTTCCATTTTCCCCTTGCACATACTATACACGCACCTTCCTCAACTTCTAAAGAGAAGAAAGAATCTTTTCAGTCAATAAATTATCTATCTCATTCACTTTGGTCTACTTATTTTCATGTGTTTTAGAGAAGATTCATTTTTCATTTCATGTATTATAATACTTGATGCCTCATGTATTTTGAAAATAAATTTGAAGTAGACCAAAGTGAATGAGATAGATAGTGTATTGATTGAAGAGAATCTTCCCAGTCTTGAGAAGTTGAGGAAGGTGCATGTGCAGTATGTGGAATGGGAAAATGACAAACATGTAGAAGTGGATAAAGTTAAGAGGTTTTGTATTGCATATGAATTTGTGCAAGTAAAGAATGTGAGAGATGACGTTATAAGTGGAGTTGAACAAATGAACTCAAATATTCTTGAACTTAAGAATTCTATGGATAGAAGGACCCAAAATGGACTTAATGTGAGTGGGGGATGTGATGGTTGATTGTGGGAAATAGGCACCCAAAATGGATTTATAGGATGGGGGAGGGATAAGGATAATGTTTTTCGGTTGGTATGATAAAGGGTGATGGTGAAAAATGTTTTAGAATAATTATAATATATAATATATTGACTTAAGAGATTATTCCTACTCTTGAAAAGTTGAGGAAGGGGCATGTGCACTATGTGGAATGGGCCAATAGAAATGTAGAACTAGAGGCATCAAGTATTAGAATACATGAAATGAAAAATGAATCTTCTCTAAAACACATGAAAATAAGCAAACCAAAGTGAATGAGAAGTGGGGTGGGATGTATTGAGGGGAAGGTAGGTAGAGAGGGAGAGGGTGAGTGGAGATAGAGAGAGGAAGGGAGGTAGGTAGAGATTGTTGTGTTTCTTATTTGAGTGCTTATACATTTAAAATCATGCAAATCATAAACCATAAACCCTAAACCCTAAACCCTAAACCTTAAATTGTAAACCTAACATCCATCATCATTTCATTAATCCATTAGGTTCATTTTAGGCTAATACAAATTTTAGAACATTGGAAATAACTAACATGGGACAATGTGTTTTCCAATAGGGGACGGTGTGTTTTCCCTTCCTCTATTTCTCTCTCCATTAGGTTAAACCTTAAACCCTAAACCTAACATATATAATCATTGCATTAATTCATTAGGTTAATTTTAGGCTAATATAAATTTATTAATCTAAGGGATCTAGAGAGGGGGTATGTAGGGAGATAGGAAGTGATAAGCTGGGAGGGATAGAGGGAGGGAGAGAAAGAGGGAAGGAGTGAGATAGGGAGTTGTAGGGTGGGAGGGATAGAGGGAGAGAAAGAGGCAAGGAGGCAGATAGGGAGTGGTAGGCTGGGAGGGAATCGAAGTAGAAATTGCAACATTGTTGCCATTGCAAAAGAAGTTTTCACATTTGAAATCTCAAGTAGATTTTAAGTCCTAAGATCTTTCTCTATTTCAAAATAGAGTTGAGTAGAATGAGCACCATACGTTGAAAGAATCAAATTCTATAGGAGAAAGAATCTTAAATAATATAGGAGAAGGAGGAACTAATGATGAATCAACCTTACTTCTCTCTCTCTCTCTATACAACCTTAATTCTATGATGATTTTTGTTTCACTACATCTACCATATCATCCTCCATATATCTAATATTCATCTATTCTTTTATTTCATTATGAACTACTACTTCCTATTTCTTCAATTTCTTCATTATAAGGTCTTTCAACACCATCTTTATGTCTCTCTTTGGGTTAATCCATCATCGTTGTTGCATTAATCCATTAGGTTAAACCTTAAACCATAAACCATAAACCTAACATCTATCATCATTGCATTAATCCATTTCATGAAACTATAAATGATTAATGTTATCCATATTTACACTATAATTGATTAATTGAACAATTGAAGGCTCAATTTTACCATGTAATTGATGAAATCGTCATAGTTAAGCATTCAAAATTTTCCTCAAATGTGTATATAAGGCATGTGGATGAGAGTTTGAAATATTCAAATGCCTTATAAAAGCTATGAATTATTAAAGAGGAAAGTGATAGAGCAACTAGAGTTTTTTTAAACAATGATGGTATCGATAAAGAACTAGTACAAAGGAGAAGTCTCTTTAGAAATATATACAAGACTAAAAATAAGTGTTATAAATTCAAACAATGGTAGTAAATATATTTTAGCACCAAAAGAGATGGTATAAATTTAAACAATGTGTTTTCCAATAGGGGACAATGTATTTTCCTAAAAGGATGGTGTCTTTTCCAATAGTAGAAAGTGTGTTTTCCAATAGGAGAAAGTGTGTTTTCTAATAGGGGATAGTGTGGTTTCCAAGATTATTTGCAGTGTTGGAAAACACACTATCCCTTGTCAATTATTTCCACAAGGGACAGTGTGTTTTCCAACACTGCAAATAATGTTGGAAAACACATTGTCCCCTGTTAGTTATTTCCAATTAGTTATTTCCCTTATGGAAAACACACTATCCCCTATTGGAAAACACACTATCCCCTATTGGAAAACACACCGTGTTCACCTTCAAATTTTAGAACTCTTTGGTTATAGTGAAAATGACATTTCACTTTCTTGATATGATTGGAATAAAAAAATGGTCACATTGTTTGCAGTGTTGGAAAACACACTGTCCCCTGTTATTGCCTACCTGTTACATAAACTTTGTGTTAAAGTATACACATCTTATTAATACTTTAGGTGATTTATAACCATCTTGGTATGTTTTGATTGCATATTTGTATATTTTGAGGATGATGCATAAAATTAAAAATTACCGCTATCTTGTGAATCCAGCATTTTAGAATTTCAATTTCTTCGTAATACTTTGGATACTAGTGCATGACATTGAGACCATCTCTATTTTTTCACCCATGGTTTCATATTGTTTTAGATGTTGATATAGAACATAAATTATATTGGGAAAAACATATTTGATCTATTCTTTAAGAGGATAAAATTTTATACACGAAAAGTTTATCTATTGATAACATCAACTTTAAAACAATTGAAGGCTCACTTTTACCATGTAATTGATGCAATCATCATAATTAATCATTCAAAATTTCCCTCAAATGTGTTTATAAGGCATGTGGATGAGAGTTTGAAATATTCAAATGCCTTATAAAAGATATGAATTATTAAAGAAGAAAGTGATAGAGCAACTAGAGTTTTTTTAAACAGTGATGGTATCAATAAAGAACTAGTACAAAGGAGAAGTCTCTCTAGAAATATATACAAGACTAAAAATAAGTGTTATAAATTCAAACAATGGTAGTAAATATATTTTAGCACCAAAAGAGATGGTATAAATTCAAACAATGTGTTTTCCTAAAAGGACAGTGTGTTTTCCAATAGGAGACGGTGTGTTTTCCAATAGGAGACAATGTGTTTTCCAACAAGGAAATAACTAACAAGGGATAGTGTGTAAGAAAAGTGGACAAAAGACATCATTAGAATGTAAGATGTCTAGAAATAACTAACAAGGGACAGTGTGTTTTCCAACATTGGGAAGAACTAACAGGATGTCATCACTATATTCTAATGGTGTACCCCTTGTTCATATGATGGGGACATTAAATTGGTAGATGAACCCAAAACTTCCACATCTTTAGTCAATAATACAAATGTTATTGCCTACCTATTACATAAACTTTGTGTTAAAGTATACACATCTTATTAATACTTTAGGTGATTTATAACCATCTAGGTATGTTTTAAGTGCATATTTGTATATTTTGAGGATGATGCATAAAATTAAAAATTACCGCTATCTTGTGAATCCAACATTTTAGAATTTCAATTTCTTCGTATTGTTTTGGATACTAGTGCATGACATTGAGACTATCTTTATTTTTTCACCCATGGTTTCATATTGTTTTAGATGCTGATATATAACATAAAGTAGATTGGGCAAAACATATTTGATCTATTCTTTAAGAGAATAAAATTTTGTACACGAAAAGTTTATCTATTGATAACATCAACTTTACATAGATTAGATGTAAAAATGTATACTAGACAAAAACCCTAAATGATAATGATCCATTCACTACAATGATATATTTTATGCATTTACAATAGTTACAATAGAAACTACTCTTCCTAAGCACTCAACATTTTCAAATTTCTCATTTTCCTCTCAAATCTCAAGTAAGGATTTCTTTATATTGTGAATGCTTTCAAGTGTGAAGTTTGCTCCCTCTATCCAAATTGGAGTGCCAACCTGCTAAGACATCCAAAATCCACATCAAATTTATATGGATAAATAAAAGGCTTTGAGAGAAAGTTTCATAATTGTAACCATAAGCTTTCAAATTTGAAATATCTAACATCTCCTCTAGTCATATAGATCACTTTATGAAGTATCTTCTCTAGTCATGCTACTCACTTTCTATTTATAAGTCTACTCTCTACACCAATAAAATAAACACAATACCAAAAGGATCGAATAAACATGAATTGTCATTTTGAAATTTGATATAGCCAAAATAGAAGATGCATAAATTGCAACCAAGAATTGGAGAAAAGCTTCAATAATATTAAATTACAAACATTATTTTGAACTCATGAGATTGAGGACCAAGTGTGTAAGGCTTCATGGAGCATGAACTTGTAAAAGAGCCTAGTAAATAACTTTGGATTCATAAGACAAAGAATATATGTGCCTTAAACACATGGGCATATAACCAATCTTTTGACAATATCTTCTGCATAGATATGATGTGTTGTGTGACAGACTGGCTTGAATAAATCAAACATACATAACCAGCGGTATAGACCTGAAGAGATTTCTTGAAATCAGCTGGATTATTACTATGCTTACTAGTAAGAAACATGAGCCTTAATCAACAAATCGTAGAGAAATGGACTCCCAAGGACTTTTCATCAACACATAATTTTGATGATGAAATAATCTATGACATAAAAAGGAGCTTTGATTAACTCCAACCAAAATTCTATAATGAATTTAATACACACAACAAAGACATGGAAAACTCAATAGAACAACATAACATTTATTCTTTCTTAAAGAGTGTGTGAACATTATTTGCTCTTACTTTATTATAGCTACAACAAAATTAACTTGTTTTGCAATTTCAAGGTAAGGATTGTGATAAAAGAGCTATTTGTAGGCAATGGCTTTACAGCAAAATGTTTCTTTCTTACAATACTAGTAATTCTTTATGTGTAACATCTTGCTCCTAGTGAGTTAACATTCCCAAATCTTTCATTTTGATCTTTCATAATTTTTATTTTTGTTTATTTTACCAGCTAATACTTTCCCCCAGTAAAAACATAATGTAATGAAATTCTTTGTATATTTCATTTCAAATTTAAAGGAAAAAAACTGTAAAATTTAATGCTCTATCCAAATCATTTTTGGCATAGATAACTAGTTGCATTTCAATCATTTTGGTAT
>CM021105.1:219887978-219932378 GCA_007115665.2 Sequoiadendron giganteum | reverse complement strand
CATTCACTACAATGATATATTTTATGCATTTACAATAGTTACAATAGAAACTACTCTTCCTAAGCACTCAACATTTTCAAATTTCTCATTTTCCTCTCAAATCTCAAGTAAGGATTTCTTTATATTGTGAATGCTTTCAAGTGTGAAGTTTGCTCCCTCTATCCAAATTGGAGTGCCAACCTGCTAAGACATCCAAAATCCACATCAAATTTATATGGATAAATAAAAGGCTTTGAGAGAAAGTTTCATAATTGTAACCATAAGCTTTCAAATTTGAAATATCTAACATCTCCTCTAGTCATATAGATCACTTTATGAAGTATCTTCTCTAGTCATGCTACTCACTTTCTATTTATAAGTCTACTCTCTACACCAATAAAATAAACACAATACCAAAAGGATCGAATAAACATGAATTGTCATTTTGAAATTTGATATAGCCAAAATAGAAGATGCATAAATTGCAACCAAGAATTGGAGAAAAGCTTCAATAATATTAAATTACAAACATTATTTTGAACTCATGAGATTGAGGACCAAGTGTGTAAGGCTTCATGGAGCATGAACTTGTAAAAGAGCCTAGTAAATAACTTTGGATTCATAAGACAAAGAATATATGTGCCTTAAACACATGGGCATATAACCAATCTTTTGACAATATCTTCTGCATAGATATGATGTGTTGTGTGACAGACTGGCTTGAATAAATCAAACATACATAACCAGCGGTATAGACCTGAAGAGATTTCTTGAAATCAGCTGGATTATTACTATGCTTACTAGTAAGAAACATGAGCCTTAATCAACAAATCGTAGAGAAATGGACTCCCAAGGACTTTTCATCAACACATAATTTTGATGATGAAATAATCTATGACATAAAAAGGAGCTTTGATTAACTCCAACCAAAATTCTATAATGAATTTAATACACACAACAAAGACATGGAAAACTCAATAGAACAACATAACATTTATTCTTTCTTAAAGAGTGTGTGAACATTATTTGCTCTTACTTTATTATAGCTACAACAAAATTAACTTGTTTTGCAATTTCAAGGTAAGGATTGTGATAAAAGAGCTATTTGTAGGCAATGGCTTTACAGCAAAATGTTTCTTTCTTACAATACTAGTAATTCTTTATGTGTAACATCTTGCTCCTAGTGAGTTAACATTCCCAAATCTTTCATTTTGATCTTTCATAATTTTTATTTTTGTTTATTTTACCAGCTAATACTTTCCCCCAGTAAAAACATAATGTAATGAAATTCTTTGTATATTTCATTTCAAATTTAAAGGAAAAAAACTGTAAAATTTAATGCTCTATCCAAATCATTTTTGGCATAGATAACTAGTTGCATTTCAATCATTTTGGTATTCTGGATAACTCTTTGGGGGTAAAGTTTGTGACAAAACCTAGAACTTAACTTGTTTTAATTCTAAATCTTATAATGATCATGCATAACACTCATTTTATCTTTTTACTTCTATTTTATGAAGGATTTTAATGGTTGATTCCATTTCATTCCTTTAAATCACTTAATGGCTATTTTTGAGTGAAAATTTGTAAGCCTTTCATCTCAACAAATCATTTGATTCCTTCTGATTTTTCCTATGATAAAATGTAAAAGACAAAAATAGATAGATCCAAAGAGTGGGGCCATATGGAGAAAAAATACAAAAACCGAAACCTTACCTAATCATGGCCAAAATCGATACCAAACTTGGATCATCTCAAGCAAAAAAGTGTGATGGAATTTGCAGCAAACACATATCTACAAAAACTCATCACCAGTTCTAAATCAAATTTTGGACATGCCTTTAATAGTAAACCCTAAAAATCAAATAGTGATCACATTTCCAACAAACCAAAATGAACACAAGATGACAGTAATGAGAAAGTAAGGCATTGGAGATATAAACTTACCTAAAGGTGTCATAATCGTACCAATTTTCCTTGTTTGAAGCATGTTTCAAGACCTCACACAGAACCTTCCATTTTTTCCAACATCAAATTACTCTCAATCAGAAAAGTTGCATGATGGTAAAAAAAAGAACAAGAAATTTGTTTCAATCTTTTTTCAGCCTCTAGCAGAATTCAACAAACTGGTCCTTAAATTCCTTTTCCCATGACAATCACTTACATACCAGCACTCCCCTATCCAACCGTCCACCGAACTCTCCCCCTCAATAACATCCTATGTTTCCATTTAAAGCAGCCATAAATCATTTTTGTGTTTTTCTTTTTAAAACTAGAGCATTGTTCAAGAAGCAACACCTCTCACAAAGCTTGGGAACCTTCATGGCACATGATATACTTTTTTATTGCTTTTAAACTACCATTGATAAACAATTTCAATCACTCAACAATCAATTCACATCGCTCAGATCCTAATCAATCACTCAAAGAAGGTTGGTTACTTGATAGGGGCTTGCAAGAAATAGAAATTATTTTCAATACAAGGGAATGGTACTAAAGAGGTAGTGAGTAAAGAAGGTGGAGCAATGAAATGGTGGTGATTTATGACAATAAGGGGTGGCTCATTTATAGGGGAATATAGGGTTGAATTATATACACAAGAGAGAGGTGTTGAATGTCAATTTTGAGGACCTTTGTCCCTCTTTCCCCCATCTATCTCTTTCCATCTACCCCTCCCTTTATTGTCACTCCCTCCTTCCCAAATAAGACTTTCAAATAAGACTTGTCTACCTTTTCAGATAGGACTTTCATGTCTCCACCCAATTGATTCTCTTTTTTTGCACTAAGATCTGATTTTTCCTTTTCCTTATCATCTATTTCCAATTGTATTTATTTCATAGAATTCTTAAGTTCAAGAATCATTGACTTAATTTGTTCAACTCCACTAATAGCATCATCCCTCACTTTATTTGCTTCCACAAATTCATATGCAATACAAAACCGCTTGACTTTATCCACTTTTGCATTGCCATTTGCCCCTTGCACATACTGCATAGAAAAGGAACATCTCACTCTCTCCCTCACACATTAGTTTGAACTCATGAGATTGAGGACCAAGTGTGTAAGGTTTCATAGAGCATGAACTTGTAAAACAACCTGGTGAATAAATTTGGATTCACAAGACAAAGAATATACTTGCCTTAAACACATGGACATATAACCTATCTTATGACAATATCTTTCATATAGATGTGATGTGTTGTGTGAAAGATTGGCTTGAATAATTTAGTTATTTCCTTATGATTAGAGAATGACGATTCTTTTTAAAAAATTCCTTACAAGACTTGTCTACCTTTTTAGATAAGAATTTCATGTCTCCACCCAACTAATTCTCTTTTCCTACACTTAGATCTAATTTTTCCTTTTCCTTTTCCTTATCATCTATTTCCAAATGTATTTCTTCCATGGAATTCTTAAGCTCAAGAATATTTGAGTTCATTCGTTTATTTCTAATTATAGCATCATCTCTCACTTTCTTTGCTTGCAAAAATTCATATATAATACAAAACTCTTGATTTAATTCACTCTTGCATTGTCTTTTTCCCATTGCGCATAGTGCATATGCTCCTTCCTCAACTTCTCAAGAGCAACAAAAATCTCTTCAATCAATACATTATCTATCTCATTCACTTTGGTTGCTTCTTATCAAGTGTTTTTAGAGTGCTCAGATTCCTTTTTCATTTCATACATTCTAGTACTTGTTCCTCCAGTTCTACATTGCCATATTTCCTACACAAGGGACAATGTGTTTTCCAACACTGTAAATAATGTGAGCATTTTTTTGTTCCCTGTTAGAAAACACACTGTCCCCTATGGATGAGAGTTGAAATATTCAAATGCCTTATAAAAGCTATGAATTATTAAAAAATAAAGTGATAGAGAAACTAGAGTTTTTTAAACAATGATGGTATCGAGAAAGAAATAGTACAAAGGAGAAGTCTCTTTAGAAATATATACAAGACTAAATATAAGTGTTATAAATTCAAACAATGGTAGTAAATATGTTTTAGCACCAAAAGAGATGGTTGATAATTTAAAATTGAAAAGATTAGAATATCCAAGTCCATATAAAATCTCACAATTATAGAAATAAAATAAGGTACTAGTCAATGAGCGAGGGACGGAGAGAAATATTTGAAAAGTATTTATCACTAGATCATAATAGAGGGAGGGAGAGATAGATTTGAAAATTAGTTATCTACCTCTCGCTCCCCCTCTCTCTCTCACACACACAAGATCTCTCTCTTTATACCTCTCCCACCCTACCTTTGTATCTAGATTTACCTACATCTCTTTTTATTCCTTGCACCTTACCTCTTTGTACCTACACGTCTCTCCCTCCCTCTCTCTCTCCCTCCCTCCCTCTCTCTATCTACACTCACCCTCTCCCTCTTGACCTACCTTTCCCTCAATCCATCCCACCCACCTCTCTTTCTACCTACCTCTCCATCCTTACCAACTTCCCCCTTCTATCTACTTCTATATCCTCTTCCCTCTCTACTTTCCCTATCTCCCATCACTCTCTCTACCCATATACTATTGTAAAACCCTCTACATGTAACAACTGAGTTGGTTAGTCACCCCTCAGGTCAATTTTACTAGTCAAACCTTACCTCTCTCTACCTACATCTCCATATCTCCCTCATTTCCTCTCTCTCCCTTGGACAATGTGTTTTCCAATAGGGGACAGTGTGTTTTCCAACAAGGAACAAAAAATGCTCACATTATTTATAGTGTTGGAAAATACACTGTCCCTTGTCAATTATTTCCTTATGAATTTGTAGTGTTGGAAAACACACTGTCCCCTGTGTAGGAAATAATTGACAAGGGACAGTGTGTTTTCCAACATTGCAAATAATGTGAGCATTTTTTTGTTCCCTGTTGGAAAACACATTGTCCCTTTTTGGAAAACACATTGTCCCTTGTTAGTTATTTCCACTATTGGTAAACACACTATCCCCTATTAGTTTTTTCCAATGTTGGAAAACACACTATCCCCTGTTAGTTATTTCCCCTGTTGGAAAGCACACTATCCCCTATTAGTTATTTCCCCTGTTGGAAAACACACTATCCCTTGTTAGTTATGTCTAGACATCTTACATTCTAATGATGTCCCTATCCAAAAAAATTATCCCTATCCCTCCTTGAAGCTATAAATCCAATTTGGGTGCCTATGTCTATTTTGGGTCCTTCTATCCCTTCCACCATCACATCTCCCCCTCCTACTAAGTCTATTTTGGGTCCTTCTATCCCTCCCACCCTACCACCCCTATCTCCCTCCTTCCCTCTCTCCCTCACACACACCCTTATCTCTCTTCCTACACCTCTCTCTTTCCCTCTCCCTCCCTCCCTCCCCATCTCTATCTCCACTCACCCTCTCCCTCTCTACCTACCTTTCCCTTAATCCATCCCATCCCACCTCTCTTTCTACAAGACCTACAGAGAGAGAGGCAAAGAATGCAATTATTTCCTTATGATTGGAAATAACTATATAGTAATAATTATAATATATCCAGGTTGTTCAATAAGAATCCATCTCTCTACCTACCCCTCTCTCTACCTCTCCATCCCCCTCTCTCTCTCTCTCACACACACACACTGGATCTCTCTCTTTGTACCTCTCCCACTCTACCTTTGTATCTATCTTTACTTACATCACTCTTTATTTCTTACACCTTACCTCTCTCCTTCCCTATTTCCCTCTCTCTCCCTCCCTCCCTCCCTCTCTCTATCTGCAGTCAACCTCTCCCTCTCAATCTACCTTTCTCTCAATCCATCCCACCCCATCTCTTTTTCTACAAGAATTATTTCCATCCAAAATAAAGCTTTGAAATTTAAGATTATTTAGTTAATGGGATAGGAGATATGTAATGACTAGGATGGAAAGATGCATGGATAGTGAAAGGAATATGATGGATGAAAGATGCTTAGATTAGTAAATTTATATTAGCCTAAAATGAACCTAATGGATTAATGCAATGATGATAGATGTTATGTTATGATAGAGAAAATTATAGAGGAATGGGGGGAGGGATAGGTCTAGTGAGGTAGCATGGGACAAATAAAGGGAGAGAGAGGAAATAAGGGATACATTATCTATCTCATTCACTTTGGTCTGCTTCTTTTCAATTGTTTTTAGAGAAGATTCCTTTGTCATTTCATACATTCTAGTACTTTTTTCCTCTAGTTCTACATTTCCATTTTCCCATTGCACATAGTGCAAATGCTCCTTCTTCAACATTGGAAATATGATTTGAACAAAAAAATGCTCACATTGTTTGCAGTGTTGGAAAACACACTGTCTCCTATGTAGGAAAAGTGTTATAAATTCAAACAATGGTAGTAAATATATTTTAGCACCAAAAGAGATGGTATAAATTCAAACAGTGTGTTTTCCAATAGGGGACAGTGTGTTTTCCTAAAAGGACAGTGTGTTTTCCAATAGGAGACAATGTGTTTTCCAATATGAGACAGTGTGTTTTCCAACAGGGAAATAACTAACAAGGGATAGTGTGTTTTCCAACATTATTTGCAATGTTGGAAAACACACTATCCCTTGTCAATTATTTCCACAAGGGACAGTGTGTTTTCCAACACTGCAAATAATGTTGGAAAACACATTGTCCCCTGTTAGTTATTTTCCTTGTGGAAAACACACTGTCCCCTATTGGAAAACACATTATTCCTTGTTGGAAAACACACTCCCTTATTGGAAAACACATTGTTCCTTGTTGGAAAACACATCGTCCCTTGTCAGTTATGTAATGAAATCCACCTTCAAATTTTAGAACAACTCTTTGGTTACAGTGAAAATGACATTTCACTTTTTTGATATGATTGGAACAAAAAATGGTCACATTGTTTTGCAGTGTTGGAAAACACATTGTCCCTTGTGTAGGAAAAGTGGATAGGGGACATCATTAAAATGTAAGATGTCTAGAAATAACTAATAGGGGACAATGTCTCATTTCTAGTAACATATTCATTACAATTCAAGCATCACCGATTTCTTGATCATCATCTAAAGCATCATCTAGGGAAAGTGCTACTATACCCTTTGATTCTTGAATTGCATCATCCCTCACAACAAGAGTTTGCAAATAGAACCCTTTACCCTTCATTATCATTAAAAAAATTTCTAGTAGGTGTGCTACCTTTTTTCTATTAAAAATCATCCAACTATACACACCAACAATGTAATGTAGTCCACCTTAAAATTTTAGAACAACTATTTGGTACAGTAAAAATGGCATTTCACTTTCTTCATTTGATTGGAACAAAAAAATGTTCACATTATTTGCAGTGTTGGAAAACACACTATCCCTTGTAAATTATTTCCTTATGAAAAATGCTCACATTATTTCCATTGTTGGAAAACACATTGTCCCCTATCAATTATTTCTTTATGAAAAAATGCTCACATTATTGCAGTGTTGGAAAACACACTGTCCCTTGTTAGATATTTCCTAATGAAAAGTTTTTGATTCGTACACACCAATAATGTAATGAAGTCCAACTTAAAATTTTAGAACAACTATTTGGTACAGTAAAAATGGCATTTCACTTTCTTCATTTGATTGGAACAAAAAAATTCACATTATTTGTAGTGTTAGAAAACACATTGTCCCTTGTCAATTATTTCCTTATGAAAAATGCTCACATTATTTTCAGTGTTGGAAAACACATTGTCCCTTGCCAATTATTTTCTTATGAAAAATGCTCACATTATTGTAGTGTTGGAAAACACACTGTCCCTTATCAAATATTTCCTTATGAAAAGTTTTTGATTCATACACACCAACAATGTAATAAAGTCCACCTTAAAATTTTAGAACTATTTGGTACAATAAAAATGGCATTTCACATTCTTCATTTGATTGGAACAAAAAAATGCTCACATTATCTATAACGTTGGAAAACACACTATCCCTTGTCAATTAGTTTCTTATAAAAAATGCTCACATTATTTCTAGTGTTGGAAAACACACTGTCCCCTGTCAATTATTTCCTTATGAAAAATGCTTACATTATTGCAGTGTTGGAAAACACACTACCCCTTGTCAGATATTTCCTTATGAAAGGTTTTTGATTCATACACACCAACAATGTAATGAAGTCCAACTTGAAATTTTAGAATAACTATTTAATCATAAGCATTATAACTCCTATACAACCTTTAGGTCTGTTACCAGTACTCCATTTTCTTTGGAAGCATTCAAATACTCTATGTCCTATTCCACATCTAAAATAAGATCATATGAAGGATATTTCACTACATCTACCATATCTTCCTCCATCTATCTAATATTCATCTATTCTTTTATTTTATTATGAACTACTATTTATTTCTTTAGTTTCTTCTTTATAAGGTCTTCAAACACCATCTTGATGTATTTCTCTTTGGAATGTTATTTTGTATCTATTCTACATTCTCAAATATTTTCGGACTTCTCTTCTTCCTTTAATGCAAATTGATATGTTTCTTTAATTGTCATTTGTCTTACCATACTCAATTATTCTTGAATGGTTCATCTTAATCCACTTATTTATCTAGACACCTTTTCTTCATCTACTACACTATGTCTAAGCCAATTATCATCTTATAGAATCTTCAATATATTTCCTCACTTGTATTCTTTTATCACAAATTTTGTAAAATTTTCAACAATTATAAGTGGAAATAATGTTTTTAATTTTACTCAACTTTAAAATTATTCTTTATTTCTCTCTCTATAAAATCCCCATCTCTCCACTTCTTTCCATTTACACTTATTTTCACCATATTATAATATATTGCTTCAATTTAGTCTTAATAAACCTAACCCTCTTAGGATCTACAATTTCCTCATACACAAAATATTTTTTAAGATAATTTCTCTAATCATTCAATTATTTCAAAATAAAACTACCAAAATAAGTAGCAATACAAATTTTAGGTCCCTTATAATTTTTTAAAATAGATTTCAATATCTTTTAAACTTTTACATCTTCCTCTTCTTGTTCATTCACAACTTGTTTTGATAAATAGTGCATTCTCTAGAGTATTCTTCTTTAAATTTCTTAATCAACACTTTAACCACAAACACAACCTATGCATAAATTATAATCTTTTGATTTGATAAGTAATTCAATGCTCTTCATAATGTGCTACAAAACTTCACCAATATTAACAAAAAATATCTTTTGGAGATTAAAAAATAGACACCTTTGAGTGATGACCAATGACATTACATAGAGTGCAAGAAATTAATTTGAATTGTACCAACTAGCAAGGTGATGCAATGTTCCATTCACATGAAATTTGTAGATAGACCCATTTGGGATGAATGAAGTGAGTAGTTAGATCAATACAATGAAAATAAATGAGGTTACAACCAAGAATATGTTTGGGACCAATAATATTGGATATATATTTAAATGTTGGCACAAAGCTTGGATATTTGTTGTACAGTTTGATCATGTCTTGTTTGCTAGTTTTTCTACAAGGAACATTACTAACCAATGACTAGATTTGAGGAATCAAATCTCATTAATGTAGAATCAAACTATAATGCTCTATGATGTATTTTAATGATTTGTAAATAATTTATTCTATTTTAGAAAAAACTTGCAGTGCTACAAAAAAATTTCTTTATCCTAGAACTCATATTTGTGAATCTAATCCTTCTCATATAAGTTTTAAAATGATGTACATTTATTTCAAACAAAATAACAACTAAATATTTTTCACTGAAGTCATAATTAAATCCAACCTTCTTGAAAAAGAATCAAAGTAACTTAAAAAGACTCTTATATCCATTCAATCAAAGATTAATATAATATTATTTTGTTTATTATTAATTTAGATGAAATTTTTTATTTGAAATGTGAATTTAATTAGATAAAGATCCATGTTATCAAGGTTGGTTTTGAAGATGCATGGGCCTCAAAATGTAGAACATTGTCCATCATCTTCATAAATAAAAAGAGGATTTACAGTGTTACAAATTTTGATACAAAAATGTGATACAAAGATAACTTAGAAGCACATGAGGACTTATGATGTTCAAGATCAAAATCACCAACTTGAAATTATTTAGCTTGCTAAAAATCCCAAGAATTCCAAGGCTCTCAGACAACACAGAGAAGAGTTTTATGGCCACTTTTTTCACTTCGCCCACATTTTCTAATCTAGCATCTCTGTACACAATAGGAAAATATCTCTGTTAAGGCAGAAAATAAGTAAAAACTTGAAGATATAAGACACAAATATTGTACCGGAGAAACATGCATCAAAATTATTGGAATTGAAACAAAACCTGCTAAGCATTGTAAAACATGTTTATATTAACCATTTGATTCATATAACATGATGCCAGAGAAACATGCATCAAAATTGTTGCAATTGAAACAAAACCTGCTAAAATCTATAAAACCTCACTAGCCTCACTTCTCTGTACAAACAAAACTGCCCAACAACTGGTTCACTGAAAACAATCTTTTCATAGTGATAGAAGGCTTGACATTTACTCCTCAAAGCAAAGCATTTCATATGCTACAAAAACCAAAACTAAGAGCACGACCCACATCAAAGGCATACTTATCTGAACATCATGTCCATCTCATCTATCTATTGGTTAAAAACTCCTGCACATTGAAAAATCCAAATGAAAAATGATTCAAATCTATTGACATTTCCTTTGAAAAAATTTGATTTTCATGTTGTTTATGGTGTTAAACATACAAAGTGGTCACGTTGATTTTGTGTGATGTCCCAAATTCATCTTCGCTTCAAAACATGTATTTCAAACTTCTAGAATGTGAGCAGAAGCTCCAATGCCTCCCTTACCTACACCGATGCTTGTAATGAAGGCTGAAAATTTTGGGTTGTCGCCACATTCCCTTTCTTGCTCAGGTGAAAGGAGTAATTTCAATTAATCTACTTTGAAAACAATTAGTAGAAATGAGCTTACTAATTGATACAGCTTCATACAAAGTGATTTTCATAGAATCTGTCAACAGTGGGGTGATCTCCATTACTCCACAGTTTCATACTGTAGCAAAGCATTTCCCGTTTCTTCAATATTCTCTGCAAAAACCAAAAACCTAGAATCAAATCTATATGATCTAAACATACAGAAAAAATAAGTACACTTTGTCCACAAAAAATCCAAGCCACCAAAAGCAACAGAAAGTCCATCACCCAAAGCGGAAGCCATTTGAGAAGCCACATTGCCACTTCAAATGTTGATCTCCCAACAATTTCTCTCGGCAACGCATGCACCTAAAAAGTTGGAAACACAATCAACTGCGAAATGGACCTAAAAATCAGCTTATAACCATTATGTACTTACAGTGCTGCGTATGAGCACATTCTGGCTTTCTTCCAAACTATAAATAGTTGCAGAGCAAGATTTGTTCGAGTGGTTTGATGACCTACTGCTCAAATTTCATGTTTCTCGAAATGAAAATGGAAAGATGATTTTTAGAAATATTCAAATTTGCATTTTAAAACTCCCGCTCATTTTCAAAACTACCGGCAGAAATTTCAAACGTTCATCGGTACAACTTTTCCATCTGCTGCCGCCATCCCTCAATCAAGACTTTCCATGAGTTCCTTTTTGTCTTTCCGTAAAGGTGAATTTTGTCCATGGGGGATGGATGCTATGTGTTATAATGACATACATAGGTGAATTTTGTCTACGAGTTAGCTTTCGCCTAGAGAAAGGATCCAATAGTTATGCACTTTAATTTAATGTCCATGTGGTGTTAGGGAAAAGGACTAATAATTATGTATTTTCTGTTATTTATGTAGTTTATGTTTATTTAGGATTTAAATATTAGATTGTTATGAATTGAAGAAAAATGAGGTTCTCAAAATATCCATATAAATTATTGTTTTAGTTATAGGTTTCAAATCAAGCGTACTTTTTTTTCATGTTATTTTTTTTTGGGGGGAAAGGTTTTAATATTAAATCAATAAAATTGTTTTGAGAATCAAGGATTGAGGGGTATCCATTTTGTCAAAGTCACTCGACAAAATCCTAACATTTTTTGTTATGGTATTAGGTCTTGCACTCAATAAGATTGATCCCTAGTGAGCTAAGTCAAAACCATTCAACTTCACCACTACACCAAGGACCCATTAACATTCTATTCTATTTTCATTTATGGGAAGACTTTTTCTTTAATTCTAAAAATGCCTACTTTTTAGTTATATTTTGTTTTTATCTAGTTTAGAAGGATTTACTATTTTATAAATGCCTTTTATTTGGCTCTATTCTATATTTATTTTTATTTATCACTAAAATATTTACTTTATGCTTTTTAGGGTTGATGTAACGAACACTAATTCATCTAATCTAAATAACACAAAATTCCTCAAAAACACCATAAAATTTTGAAATAGATAAGCAAAAAGAAAAAATAGAATCCCTACATTGTTCTCTAAATGAATACAAGCATAATGAGATTTTCATTACATAAATTAAACCTAATTATTTTCATCAAGTGTTACATCATATAAAGCATTAGTCAACATTTCAATTTTCCAGTACATATTACAAGTGTCGTGATGATAACATAAGTACAAATCATAATATCTTTGATAATCATCAAGTACAATAGTCAATAATACAATGCTTTGTGAAATCAAGATAATACATCTGTGACAAACATCAAGTACAATGGTCAATAATATAATGCTATGTGAAATTAGGATAATGTCTTTGATAACCATCAAGTATAATGGGACCAATAATATAATGTTATATGAAATTAAGATAATGTCTATGATAAACATCAAGTACAATGCTCAATAATACGATGTTATGTGAAATTAGGATGTATCTGATAAACATCAAGTACGATAGTTAATAATATAATGCTATGTGAAATCAAGATAATGTATTTGATAAACATCATGTACAATGGTCAATAATACAATACTATGTGAAATCAAGATAATATCTTTGATAAACCAAGTCTTAAGCATTTCTTAACTACAAGAAGGAGAGCATCACCATGCATTTTCCCTCCAACCATAGACCAACAATCCCCTACACACCTTTCATCAACAAGTGGTCCTACCCTTTATGAGGGTAAAAGATCCAAAGAATCATCATGATCACCATGCCATCCAAAAATTAGTGTTGTGTTATAAATACAAACAATTTATTATACCAACTCTAGATGCCCTCTAGCTAAGTATGACTTATCTGATTGATTTTTAATAATTAGACATTATGGACCGACAATGCAAGCAGTGATTTTGCATTTTTGGCCAAAGATTTAATAATCAATAAGCATGTTCCATATTGGATACATGTGTTATATGTTCACACATTCTTTTCTCAAACCAGTTATCAACAAATATACTTTCACATTCATAACCACAAAATGGTTTCGATAAACAAGTTTAAGCATTTTCACTTCAATACTGTAAAATTGCATATTTATTTCTCCAATAGACCTTTGTCATCATAATTGACTCCAATTTAATTACATGTTCTATCTCTTTTCACATACAAATAAGAATATATGTATATATAACATCAAAAAAGTACTCAAATATGTACATATGAATGTGTTTTGTATACATATATATGTGCCCATACAAGTACATATGCATCTTTGTAACTTTGACAAAGATAATTTTCTTAGAAAAGAGAAGACAAAACAATAATTCATTTCTTCCCTAACTAGTTATTAGTTGTAAAAATCCTCTAACCTATGACCTAATTATAAATAACCAATTTGTATAATTTCCATAATAACAAACTTGCTTATTGGTCAAATTTTTAAAATTCCAACAACTAATTAACAAATAGTGTAATTCCTGATGAATACAGACCACATTGATCAAATATGTTTCACATTATCTTTCGATGACCATGGTAGAGCTTCTATAAAAAAAATTCAAAATTGTGTTCATTCATGTTTCCCTGGTGTTTGACACCACTGGTTTACCTTAGGGTTTTGGGTTTTATCCATAAAAACCTTGGCTTTTGGTATTTCGTTCCTTCGGTTTGGACATTCTAATCTTGTGTTCACCTATTGTCCCAGGTTACCGGTTACGTAAGTCATGGTTTGAGCCATTTTAAGTCATTCGTGTTACTGACCCCTATTACCTGGCCTGTCAGTTCTTCTATGTTGGGACTTGTTTTTATTATTCGCTTAATGTCGAGGTTAAAAAAATATATTATAACTTTAGACTTATGTCTAAGTTTCCTTCCTCAAGGGTTTTCCCCCGTCTGCCTAATCAGTCCCCTTTTTATGAATAAAAATTACGGCATATGCAGGTTTTCCGACCGTTGGATGGATTAGTTGAATTTGGGTCGTTCCTCGCTGGCCTCACAAGGATTTCTAATGATGCCACTACTGTGCTGCGAGGTGTGTGAGATTTTGCCACATGTCCCTTACGGTCATGGGGCCCAGTCCTTGTTTGCCTACCGATTAATATTGAGATCAACGACTACCATATAATGATGAATTATGGTCGTTCCTCGTTGACCTCACGCAATTAAAACAATCATTCTAATGATGTTGCAAGGTGTGTGAACAAGCGACGCGTGGTCTTTGATGTCAGGCATGATGTGATTTGGGTGGGACCCACTTGTGCGAGATGGTGTCTTGAGGGTGAGTTCTCATTTGCCTAGGATTTGGTGGGCGAACATGGCACTTTCAAACAACATTGACTTGATTTGGGTCGCTCTTTCTTGCCTGTGTGGATTGAGATCAATGGCTGGTATTCAAAATGAGTTAGTTATGTACGATAGTAGTTTTCTCATGCGAGTGAATAGTAATGATGGAGTTTGCACTACACCACCAAATTTCATGCTAAAAATTCCTTGAATTGCTATTTTCGTGCATAACTCTACACTAAACAAGAATTTCTAGGTACCAGGCAAAAGAAGTTATTTCTTGTAAGTCCAATATTGTTGCCATTAAAATCACCTACAAGCAAAACCATAAGTAACGTATACACCATGTTCTTTGTCTTTCAAAAATCTTGTCAATTGATTTCTTAAGGACAAGTGGAATTTGTGTTTTGCTTTGTTTTAAGAGATTGCATTGGTTTATTTTCTTTAAAATTGTTATAAAGCTTTGCCAAGACCTTTGAATTGTGAAACTACTATGTTTTGAGGCTATATGCTAGAGGCTGCACCCCATAAATTTTTTGGTATTCAAAAACCCTAGCTCAAACCTTAATTTATCTTGTGCAAATGGCACCCAAAGCCCGAAGTTTTGGCTCGGAAAATTCCTCTAGGTCCTTCTCTCAAGATGTCATAGACTTGTAAAAACCCTCTACTAACAAAAAATGTGAGGGGAAGGCTTTGTTTTATGGGCCCCTACTTTTGGAGGGATTGACTGATAAGCAATGTATAATTTGAGATGCAGAAGTGTCGTACACAGAATGATAGTTGTTTTCAAATTGGTTTGGAAATGGGAATTTGTGTGCTCCTCTATGCAACCCTTGGAGATTGGACCTTGGCAAGCTGGTGGTTCCGAATGTATATTTGGATGTGGACTTGTTAAAGGATGTTGCAGTGAGGTATGACCCTACAACCCGAGTTGTCAGAACATATGCTAGTGTGGAAATGGTTAAAATAACCAAGGAAGAGATTGCAAAGATTTTTGATCTACATGAATGGAATAAAGATATGGTTACCATTGACCTTCAAGCCTTCAGAGAAGAGTACAAAAATACTAAGGGTTTATTTATAACTTCTTTGCTAAAACCTCATTTGGTGACCACAGGAGTTGGAAAGAATAAGAAGAAGATAGTGATTGGCAAAAATGAGCTAGAACCCTTTCCTATAAATTACGTTTGCAATTATTTCAGGAAGATTGTTTGCCCCTTGTGTCAAGTCCTCGGTATCAGTATTAACACTACCTTTCCTACTAATCTTATGTGCATGGTTGTGAATCTTCAACATCCCGGTTTCAATGTGGTATATGATTTTGCCACGTATTTGGCAGACAAAATGCATCAGAGTCTGGTAGCTCTTAAGGAGGGAAAATCCCTGGTTAGTTTTAGGTGGAACTCTCTGCTGATGCACATTTTTTTGTACAAGGGAGAGAAATTTTTCGGGAAACACATGGAATTCAAAAAGAGGGAGGATGATATTCACATGCCTGTCCAATATTGGACTAGAGTTCTAGATAGACATGATCATGAATTTGATTATGTTGCATTCCATAATGTTTTTGGGTCAAAATTGAGAAGATATTTGGTCCATGATCCACCCAGGATTCCGAAGGAGATTCATGATTTCTTAAGGTCGATGGAGAGGAGGCCTGAGTTAAAATTGACACAAAATTGGGGATATATCATCCCCTACTACAATACAACCATTTTCAGGGTATATGGCACTAATTTCAACCCATTTGCATTGCCAAGGGATGTGCCCCTAAGAATTGGATTCTTGGAAATCATGAGACAACTGGGATGTGCTCAAGATGCACACCTACCAATAAAGCATAAGAAAGGGTCTTTCTTTCCTGAATACACGATATTTGCTAACTTTGTCATGGAGAAGGGAGGATGGAAAGATTTGTGGACATGACTTAAGCCTTATGGGTTGAAAATGGTACGCCCAAGGAATCATGATCCTAAGGGTTTCATTGCTCAAATGAAGGCAAAACAAAAAACATGTGTATTCATTCACAACTTCTATTCTCCTAAGGATATTATTAGAAACATCCTGGATTTGCAGATGCAGGAGGAGAGAAAAGAAAAATATATTTCTTTTACTAAGATGATGAAAAAGAAGATAGAAAAGAACCCTACATACAATCCCATGCCAAATATTAGTGGTGAATTGAATAGGGCCATACATGCTATCGGCAATTTTGAGAGCATGGTGGGGGTCTTAAAGGCTGAACAGGTTGTTGAAGACAAAGGAAAATCACAAGTTGTCGAGGAATATCTTGAGGTAAGATTGGAAGAAAGACCTACGTACCAACCTCCAGAAAAAGGTCAGGGTGTATTCTAGGAAGAAGGGAACAATGACTGAGGAGAAAACCATGCCACATCCTATTATTTCAAAAGAGCATGGGGCAATATCTAATTTGAGGTCAGTGCCATTGTCTTCAGGGAAATTGTTGCATAATATTGTTGATCTAGACTCTCCCCCGAGAGCTCCTTCTCCAACAAAACCCTCATCATCTAAGAGGCAGAGGGTTGAAAAGGTAAAAGTGGTTGAATATCCTGAGTCGAATGATGAAGAAATCATGGTGACCCCTAATGATATGCTACAAGGAATGCCATATTTTCCACAAAGTCTTGCATCAAGTTCTAAATCAATTGCTCTAAGGCTAGGAAAAGATGAGATAAGGGGGATAACAATCACTGATGACCTAAGGATGGAGGCCTACAAGGAATTCATGAAGGATGATTCCTTTTTTAAAACAAATGCTTTTAAAGATTTTGTGTGGAGGGCCTATGTTCTAGTATATGTTGAAAAGGTTGCTCCAGAACGAAGTTTGCACCCAGAGCTTCCAAAGAAAGTTATTCAATCCAATGTCATGTTGCAAATGAGGGGAACTTTCAAAGAGATGACTCTAGAGTAGGGCAGGGCATTGGTACAAAAGAGTGGAGTATTGTTACTCCCTGAATGGGATATCGTTGATGTTGTGGTATTCGATACAATAAGAAGGGCCAATAGGCCACTTCTTGAAACCGAGGAGGAAGCTACATTGGCACTTAAAGGATTAGCCTTTAGTGAAGAGTGGGATGCCTTGGCAATTTGGTCATTATCTACTGGGTCTAGGAAGCCAATAATTGCAGAGCCATCTGATTTCAATGGTCATTTGGTTGTAAGAAGAGTTGTTGACACTCTAGCATTGGAGGCAATAGATATAGTAGTAAATGTTGTTGAGTTCACAAGGGAAACTGTGGAGGATTTAACAAAGGACAAAGATACTATGAGAGGCCAGTATAATGACCTCATTATTGAATATAATAAGAGTCAACAAAGGATTGCAGAGCTGGAAACTAACTTGGCATTACTCAAACCAGAAATGGAGACATGAAGGTCTCAAGAAAAAGCTAGTTCTAGCCATAGTGCTCTTGATCCATCAAAGGAGCAACCTCAACCTTCTTCACAAGAACAGTCCTTAGCAATTATTCCATATAAAATGGTACAAGTGTCCATCACAATTGAAAGGGAAAATAGACAAGGAGGAGGAATTTCAAGGGAAAAATTAATCCATCAAGTTGAGGAGTATAAAGAAATTTTGCAATGAGTCAAGGAATCAAGATTGAAAGGAAATTCAGTAATTGTAGACACTGTATTGAGACACTTGAATAAAAGGTCCAAGAAAAATTGAATAGTGGCCATGAAAATTATGTTTCAATGTTGCAAGCAATCAAGATGTTCTCGAGAGATAAGGAATTAGCCACCCCACTGCTGGATAGATGGAGTCCTAGAGTTGGGTAATTAAATTTCATGGCGGTGGGGGCAAAGCATCAAAAGGAGAAGTATCCCAAGGTTATGCCAACTTATCAGTTTGTTAATGAAATTATGGAGCAGAAGTTACAGGGATATGTTGCTCCTATTAAAATGAGGACCAATGAACTAAAGGCCAAATATGATGGAGTAGACCTTACACCATTACCAAAAATTTAGCATAATTATGACGAGGTAAAGCCTTTGCAAGCTTGGAAGGATCCAATGAATAGTATCATAACATACCAGACAAATGAGATATGCATAAATGTTGATATCGGTATGCTGAAAGATACACTTGAGAAAATATCTATTGTTATTAATTTCTTAGAAGATTTTGATAAAGAGACTACTTCAGTTATGGTAAAATATGCACCATATACGAATAAGATTAATTAGGTTATTGCTTTCAAGTGGCCATCTGAAGCAAAATTTGAATTGTGGAAAATGGTATTCACTAATGAGTTTGGACTATAAGCATTATGGTGGAGAATATGACTTGGTCAAGTATAATGCAGGTCTGGCCTTAGAAGTTATGATTGAATACATACATATTCTCTTGGATCAACGTGCAGAGGACTGACGTGGATGGAATGTTGCAATGGTTAAATATGTTTTTCCTTCCTACAGGTTGCCTTTTGGAAGGCAATTTCTCTTCTCCACGATAATTGAAATAAGTTTTGTCTTATGTGCATTCCCTCCAATTGCAAAATGAAAATATAATTGTAGAAGGGAATTACAATCCAATCAAATGTGGACATGTGTACACTCCGACCCGAAGCTTGTTTTTCTCCCTTATTCTATAAAAGGGAATTCAGGGTCAATGTACAGGGTCTTTGGTTGAATCTAATATTTGAGAGTGTAGAATTTGTAATACAGAGAGTATGAACATTGAGTCCAGGTTTTAAGGTTTAGTCAGATAGAAGAATTTTGTCAATTATGGGGTTCTTAAGCATGTTTGTGTCGAATATGAAAAACTTTTGAATCTATTTTCTCTCCAATTGTGATACCTGGTATGAATTATTAATGAAATATTGGTCAAAGACTGGTTTCGTTGATTTTCGTTTTTCTTTACTGTGAATTATACTTTAATTATGGCTTTGGTCCAAAGGACCAGTTAAATGCTTTAGTTATTGTGTGAGTTCATGCAGGTTGGTGGATGGATTTATAAGTAGTAATAGAGTTCAGGTATAGATACATGAATTATAATGCAATTCATATAGATCTTAGCTATTTAGGATGAAATTTACCTTGTTGGTTCTCAAAAATGTAGGTTTCAACCATAAGAGTTTTCCAGGCCCTTACAACATTCTTGGATAACGTACAAGGCCAATTACATAATTGAACCTTTTGCTCTTTAGGTTCTGCTAGACCTAGGTGGGTGAACCTATGTGAAAAATGCAAATTTGAAATGCATTTCCTGCTAAACAATCTACCCACAATGGCAATTAGGAGTGGATAGACAAAATGAATGCAACTACACCTACTACACAAAAAAAAGATTTTGAATATATAATTTGTTATGAATTCTACCCTCTGGGATATGGCAGATCAGTGCCTTCTATCTGTTGGGCAATGGATTAAAAAATAACAAGGATTCAAGGTGTTTCCCTATCCAACTTAATTCAAATTGTTAGGCATATTTAAAGTATGAAATTCTATGACCGACATATTATTTCACCCAATTTATGGCTTACATAAATTATGCTTGAATGTTTTCCTACTAGGTTCTTCTTTAATCATCCAACAAAAATCCTAAAATCACTTTGACTTATCTAAAAGAATTTAGTTCTGATTTGCAGACACCTATTAAATAAATCACACAAAGTGAAAAAATGCACTGTGATAAATCAAAAGTATACTTGTTATCTTGATTTAAATGATTTAAAAATTTCTAATTGGAGACAACCAGATAGGAAATTCAAAAAATATAACATCTCAACAACCTAATTCAGAAAAGATTTCACCAGTGTATATATATTTTCTCCATTACACCTCATTTCAAGAAGGACTGTTCATCATTTACATCCCAGTTTTGTTACTCTTTTTTCAAAAAAATCTACCCCAGTTAACATAATTTACAAAATATTTATACCATGAAATCCAAGGGTCGTGACCCTTCATTTGTTCTGGTATAACTGTTTACATTCCATGGCAAAAATTAAAACATTTAATTACATTGCCTTATCGGAAAATTAAATGTTTTAAACTATAATCCAACATTTGATTTTAATTTAATACCTTTTCTCGCCTTCATTTCACTTTATATTTTACCCACTGAGCCGCGGTCAACATTTTGTCTTCTTGCGGTGTGGCGGTGTTTGACTTTGGCCACTCTGTCACCTTTCCTGTCTACCACGCTACCGCCATGGTTATTTCCATGCTTATCACTTTCTTACCGCTCAACCACGAGCATCGTTGTGACCCCGACAATTCTACGGTGACTAACATTCACTGCTATCTCCATCGTTACCTGCGCTACCGCCGTCTTCGTTCTAGCCGGTCACAGTATAGCGGTAACCGCTTACTGACTGCCATGCTTCCACATGACTGTTCTCCACACTATTGCGATCGCTGGCATGATTGCCAGTGGTACCGCGGTAGCCACCCTCGACTTCCAGTTGCTTTCCAACCTTTACCGCGACACCATGGTGACTATGCTAACCACACGCGGTAACAATCTTGATGTTGCCTCCTCCCTGTTGACTGTTTATCGTGCCACCACAGTTGATTTGAAGATCGCACGCAGTGTAGTGGTAATAGTCATGTGATTGTGCTTTATCCATCACCGCCATATTGTGGGCCCCTTTGTGGGAGGTCATGGTAAAGCGGTAAAGACATAGAAAATGAAATTTGAGGGAGTGGTAAAGTTTTAAGGTGTATGATAAAGTGGACGAGGAATAAAATGACTTATTTTTTATGAAGAGATAGGAAAATGACGGGCTTAAATGGGCAAAAAGGCTTAGGATTTTAATGGAAATTTTTGGTTCTAATAGTGGCTCCTGTTGGGGATTAGTGGTTTAGCAAATCACTGCAAGAATCCAAAATGCAATTGGGAGAGCAAACCAAGACATGAATGGTCTAGAAAATGAAAGCAATGGAGGATGGAGGGAATGAAAAAGTGAAGGAGATGGAAAATGGAAGGTGAAAATGACCCTAAGATACTGTACATGGAAAGAAAGCAATGCTTTCAAAAAGGGAATTCCTGAGAATGTCCATGTATTGGCAAACCCAGAACCTTCAAAATTCCTAAACTACTATGCATGGAAAATAATATTTAAAGAGGGTTACTAAGAATTGTCCATGCACTGGAAATCCTTAACCCTCTGTTGATCCTCAAGAGAAGAAATGCTTCAGGAACTGCCCATGTACAGGCAACTCCTGCTCCTCTCCAAACATATTATGCAGAAAATAAGAATCTTCACCTCCTTTACCAGTTATCACAAAAGGGCCAAGCCATAAAGCTTCAAACTTTCCATGTTTCCCCTTCTCCTGACACCGAGCATTCCATATCAATACCAAGTCATCTTTTTCAAATTTTCTCTTCTTGGCCTTTTTATCAAAAAGGTATTTCATTTGTGACTAAAATTTCACATTTTTCTTCTGAGCCACTCTTCTCACTTCATCAAGCTTTGCAAGCTGCTCCATTCTTTCCTCCATTGGATCAGAAATATCCAAGTCTTCTTGCAGAATAAATTTATAGACTGGTAAAAGATTATGCAATGGCATCCTATCTTGTGTCTCATACACCAATTCAAATGGAGATTTTCTAGTTGCCTTCTTCATTGTAATCCTATCCGCCCATACAACCAATCTTAACTTTGAATCCCATGCCTTTTTATTTGTATCCAACATCCTCCTTACTATCTTCAAATGATTTTTATTGCTTGAATCTGCCTGACCATTGGCCTGTGGATGATATGGGGCAGAATAAGAAATATTAATGCCATATGTTTTGCAAAAATCTCTAAACTCATCAAATCTAAAACACATCCCATTATTTGTGATCAATCTGACCGAGGTGCCAAATCTGGTTATAACATTCTCCATCAAAAAGTTCATCACCACTTTGCTTGTTGCTTGCTTAGTTGGGACAACCTCCACCCACTTAGTAAAATAATTTGTGGCCACTAGTATCCATCTGTGTCCTCCACCTGATATTTTTTGTATTTCTCCAATGAAATCAACTCCCCATCGGTGAAAAGGTGCTTCTACCTGCAAGGGTCTAAGTGGCAATGCTCCTTGATACTTCAACTTCCCTGAGAATTTTTGACAAGCCTCACATTTCCTCACATATGCAAAAGACTCATTGAATACCATAGGCCAATAATAACTAGGCCTGAGAATCTTGTGTGCAGTAGTCTTATCAGAATAATGGCCTCCACATACCCCTTCATGCATTTATCTCAAGACATATCTTGCCTGGGATTCATCTAAACATAATAGCAATATACCATCCCTATTTTTCCAGAATAGGTCCCCTTCTATAAAAACATATTTAGAAGCCTACAACTTCAAAGTTCTCCTTTGATTATCATTCAGCCCTTCAGGGCACTTCATGTGTTTCAGATAATACATCACATTTGTATACCGTGGAGTATGCTCAATACTTGCTATGACCTCTTCCTTACCTTCTACATTGCAGATTTGGTTTGCTTCAATGTTTGTTTTTGCCATCAGCCTGGCCAGACCCTATCCTCTTACCAATTTGGTAATCTGAATCTCCATATTGAACTCTTGGATTTTATTAATCCATCTGCATCTCTTCCCTGTCACTTTTGTCTGCACCAGGATATCCTTCATAGTTGCATGTGGGACATAAGCAATTACCTTAGCTCTAACAAGGTAAGGCCTGAAAGCCTTTGTTGCTTTGACCAGTGCATAAGCCTATTTTTCCATAATATCATACTTCAATTCTGACCCCTACAAAGACTTACTGAAAAAAGAAACAGGCTGCTCATGACCTTCATCATTTTTCTATAACATAACAACAGCTATGGTGTGAAATGAAGCAAAATAAAAAATTTGAAATGGTTTAGTAAGATCAGGGGACTTCATAATAGGGGCTTCTTTGATAGCTCTTTTCATAGATATGAAGGCATCCATAGCTTCAGTAGTCCAGTCCAACTTTTCTCCTTTTTTTAACATCTTAGATATAGGTTTAACAATCTCAGCAAAATTAGACACAAACCTCCTAACAAAATTAATTTGGCCAAAAAATGATTGGATTGCTTTGACAGTTTTAGGAATGAGAATTTTATCTATGGCATCTACTCTTTTTTGATCTATCCTAATCCCATCTCTTGACACAATATGCCCCAAAATTTTACCCTCTGTGACAACAAAATGACATTTTTTAGGATTAAGACTAATACCATATTCCAAAGCTTTGATGAAGATCTTCTCCAAGTCCCCAACTTGATTCTCTGCCATTTTGGAATAAGCAGTGAGATCATCTTGATATACCACCATTATAGCATTGATTAGATCTGCAAATGCCACATCCATGGCCCTTTGAAAGGTAGCTCCTACATTTGTGAGACCAAATGGCATTCTTACATAGACATACGTTCCCCATGGTGTAGTGAATGTTGTCTTGTACTGCTCAGATTCTTTGACTTTGACCTGGTTATATCCAAAAAATCCATCCATCATTAACAATAGCTCACACCCTGTTACTTTGTGCAATATTGCCTCCATGTTTGGAAGAGGATAATTATCTTTTAGGGAAGCAACATTTAGATTTCTAAAATCTACACACAGTCTTATGTCCCGATTTTTCTTCCTGAATGGAACCAAATTTGAGACCCATGTTGAATGCCTAATGGGTTTTATGATACCTCCATCTCTGAGCTTTGCTAGCTCCTCTTGCATCTTAGGTTCCAAATTTGGGTCGATAGGCCTCTGCTTCTGTCTGAATGGATTTGTGTCTGGCTTAAGTGGAATCTCATGCTGAAAAATATCTTCTTTATATGCCTTCAAATCCTTATAAGACCAAGCAAACACATGTTTTTCTTTTCTCAGCAATGTAATCCGCATTCTTCTGATGATTGGGCTTATTTTCTTTCCAATATAAACCCTTTTTGGTTCTAATTTAGTTCCCAAATTTATTTCTTCAATATCTTCTTTCTTGACAGGTGTTTGCTTCATGAGAGAGCAATCATTCCCATCATACACTCTCTCCAAAGCCACAAGTCATTTGGGAAGCTTGTTAGTCTTAAGCTGCAAAACTTCCTTCCCAAATACAATATGTTTCCCATCCACTTCTTCCATAAAAGCATTGAAATCAATCTTTTGTGCCTCATACTAATCTATATAATGAAGAAATTTCAAAAGGTCAGTATCATCATTAAAAACTTGCCAACTATATATGTTGTCAGGGACTGCAGGTCTGGTTTTGAATTCAACCCGAGACACTCTTGTCAAAGTGATATCATCTCTCTTTAAGGCTACATTAGCCAAAAAGTCTGCCGTCAAATTTTTAGACCTATCTATCCAATCAATTGAAAATGCATCAAATAGTTCAACTGTATCGCACACAACATTTCTATATTATTTCAGCCTCTTATTCTTTGCAACATTGTTTGATCTAACTTGTGACACAACTAGCTCAGAATCTCCCAAGACAGACAACAACTTAATCTTATGTTTGATAGCCATGTTCAAACCAATCAACAAGGCTTCATATCCTGCCACATTGTTTGTACATTCAAAAGCCAATAAAAATGAATATTTAAATATTGTACCTTTAGGTGATATGAAAACTATCCCAACTCCATTACCTTCTTGACTACATGCCCCATCAAAATACATTTTCCACACACCCTGCTGATTTCTAGAGATAAGCTTATCAATTTGATGGGTATTCACTAATTCTAGCTGAGACAATTCTACTCTAAAACTCCCTAAATCCACATCACATAAGCAATTAAGTTGTTCCTGAGGAACATATTCAACAATCCGATTCATCCTTGGTTCTCTATACAATTTCACTTCTTCACCATTAACTGGTATTGTGGCATATGATAAATCAAACTGCACATTACCCCCAACTGCTATAGTCCATTGTCTTGACAAAAGCATTCTAAACTAAGGAGGTGTATCAATCACAATTATATCAATGTTATAAGTTGCTTATAGGTAGGTTGCTAGTTTTATTTCTACATCCTTCATAATCCCCACAACTAGGACAAGCCTACTATCCATGGCATAACATTTACCACCCTCAATATCTATCCACATACCAAGTTGTTTCATTACCCCTACTAGCATAATATTCATAGAAGCACCTGAATCTATCATGCAATTTCTTACCAATTTACCATTTATGAGTAGGGTAGTAAAAAATGGATCAATTTGAGGTGTATTCATCAATGCATCATTTAAGCAAACTTCTGCAACTTTTATCTTTCCTTTCTTATCAGTAATTCCAAGATTCTCATTTTGTTCAGAATTTATATTTTGATTCCTCCCACCAGACATTAATTTAATAGCACTTTCTCTATACTCTTTAATTTTCATCATTTCAAGTAATGGGACAAACATTTTTACATGGTATAAAGCTTGCACAAAATCAAAAGATGCACCTTCAACTCTTATTTCCTTCTTTTGTTTTGTTGATTCACCTTTGTTCTCCTCTTTCTCCCTCTTTAATGTCTGATCCATCTTTTGTTTGTCCTTGGAGAATTCTTTATCTTTTCTTTACGGACATCCTTATGTTCTTTTTTATCAGGGTGCTGATCATTTGTCTTTTTTGATATTTCATGGGACATCTTTTTATCTTTCAAGAATATTCCTCTTGGAACACCTTCATTCTCATTCATTATTCTATTCCTCAGCCGATACTTGCTTTTAGCCAGCTCAACTGCTGCAATAGTCAATCTTTTAATTTATTCCTCAGTTGGTCTCCTCATACTTCCCCTATTAGGCTGATATGATGTAGTAGGGGGACCTTGTTCGTCATCACTTTTTTGATAATAAAAAAACTTCTTGTTCTGCCATGTGAACATTATATTTTTGATGATCAACATCATATGCATATCCTCCTTCTTCTGAAGATGAATACCCTTACTCTACACAGTGAAGAGTATGGGAAGTCAAATAGATATTATGGTCCTATTCATTATTATTTTTTGCTATGTCTTTTCTTGACACTGATTGAGCGACAACATAATGCTCTAAAGAATGTGGCAAGTCACAAATTGAACACTAAGGACTATTATCAACCATGTATGTCCCTCTTTTCTTCAAAGGGTCAGGTGTCTCTTTATTTCTTGGCCCATCCATCATTGGCTTTCCATTTCTCCAATTTGTATTATAAGGCATGTCATGTAGTCTTGGCCTTTCATTCCTATATGTGCTTTCTTGTTTATTTGGAGGAGCATATTGGGGAACCCTAGGGTTATCCCTCTTGGCAATCATCCTTGTAGCTTTCCTATTATTTTCAATTGTGAGTGCTATCCTTTGAGCTTCAGCCAAATTTCTGGGACCCCTGTTCCTAAGCTCATATCATGTCTTAGGATCAAAAGCTTTTAAATAAATACTCAATGTAGCAGGATCAACCAATTTAGATCTAGGAGGTACCTCTGGTTGAAATCATAAGATGACTCGTTTTGATGCTTCTGAATAGTCGCCAATTCGTGCAATGCAAATTTAGGTGCATATTGATTCCCATACTACTCAAGAAATTGTTCATAAAACACATGAATAGAATCAATAGAAGCTGTTGGCAGACTATTAAACTAATCTCTGGCATCTTCAATTAGTGACATCATAAACGACCTCATCTGCACATCTTCATACTGCATATCCAAATCTTGCACAAAAGCATTAAAACTGCTTAAATTCTCTTCAACTGCAATTGCACCACTTCCTATGAATTTTGGGACAAGACTTCTCCAACTGTTGTCCATAGGATAAGGACATATTTGAAATCCAACCAAGTCAAAATGCCCGATGATGGTTGCATATTGTGGAGGAGTATTTTGGTAATGCTGATGTTTGTACAATGGATTATTATTTGCCACATATTGTTGACCTTGTGGGGGTACATGCTGCTGATAAGGAGGTGGTTGAACACCTTGATGTTGTGGTGGAGCATTTTGATGTCTACATCGATTCCCTGGCTGATTTTGGTGGGCCTGTGAGGAATTTGATGGGCCTGCATTATTGTTCCCCTGCCTATGAGGTGGCACATATTTATGCAAATTAGCCATTTGAGTATTGATCTGAGCTTTTCTCAATTTCAACTCTTCAAGTTCTCTAATTGCATGGAGCCTTTGCTCATATTCTATTTTTTGCTTTCTCCACTTCTTGTCTCTCATGTTCCAGTCTTGCATTTATTTCATCCCTAGCCATAAGTTCATAATTCCCCTCAAATGTTGCTTCATATTCAGGTCCATCCTCAAGAAGTGTTGCTTTCTGATCATATTCAAATTGTCTCCTTTCTCTTTCAACTTCACATTCATCCATGAATTCTTCAAATTTCTTAGGATCTGGTTGATAGAAGGGATTCGTATATTCCTCAGGAGTATGAGGTTCTCTGGAAGGGTTGTTTTCATTTGCTAATGTACCATATGAATTGTGTGTCTCCAATGGTGCTTTTGATATTTTGTTTTTATTTGATGGGCCCATGTCATCAGATACTTTCTTACCCTTATCATTCTTCTGAGTCCATTTACTTTTGTCATTAGGACCATCACCATCTTTGTACAAAGACCTTCTTCCGTGCATGTTGTGAACAACTGTGATAGTCTGAGCTCTAGGATGATTTATCTCTGATGTATATTTCAATTTATCAATTTCAACACATTTGTTCATTTAGAGTTGCCACTCACTTTCCAAAAGTGAGAAAATCTGCAATTCTTTATTCCCAGTGGAGTCTTCTATAGAATAATGACTCTATGACAAAGGCTTATTTTCAGATTATGGTCCCCAACAAAGTCGCCAAACTGTTGGTTCTCAAAAATGAAATTTTCAACCATAAGAGTTTGCTAGGCCCTTACAACATTCTTGGACAACGTACAAGGCCAATTAAATAATTGAACCTTTTGCTCTTTAGGTTCTGCTAGACCTAGGTGGGTGAACCTATGTGAAAAATGCAAATTTGAAATGCATTTCCTGCTAAACAATCTACCCACAATGGCAATTAGGAGTGGATAGACAAAATGAATGCAAATACACCTACTACACAAAAGAAATATTTTGAATATATAATTTGTTATGAATTCTACCCTCTGGGATATGGTAGATCAGTGCCTTCTATCTGTTGGGCAATGGAGTAAAAAATAACAAGGATTCAAGGTGTTTCCCTATCCAACTTAATTCAAATTGTTAGGCATATTTAAAGTATGAAATTCTATGACCGACATATTATTTCACCCAATTTATGGCTTACATAAATTATGCTTGAATGTTTTCCTACCAGGTTCTTCTTTAATCATCCAACAAAAATCATAAAATCACTTTGACTTATCTAAAAGAATTTAGTTTTGATTTGCAGACACCTATTAAATAAATCACACAAAGTGAAAAAATGCACTGTGATAAATCAAAAGTATACTTGTTATCTTGATTTAAATGATTTAAAAATTTCTAATTGGAGACAACCAGATAGGAAATTCAAAAAATATAACATCTCAACAGCCTAATTCAGAAAATATTTAAGTAGTGTATATATATTTTCTCCATTACACCTCGTTTCAAGAAGGACTATTCATCATTTACATCCCAGTTTTGTTACTCTTTTTTCAAAAAAATCTCCCCCAGTTAACATAATTTACAAAATATTTATACCATGAAATCCAAGGGTCGTGACCCTTCATTTGTTCTAGTATAACTGTTTACATTCCATGGCAGAAATTAAAACATTTAATTGCATTGCCTTATCAGAAAATTAAATGTTTTAAACTATAATCCAACATTTGATTTTAATTTAATACCTTTTCCCGCCTTTGTTTCACTTTATATTTTACTTGCTCAACTGCGGTCAACATTTTTTCTTCTTGCGATGTGGTGGTGTTTGACTTTGGTCGCTCTGTCACCTTTCCTATCTACCGTGCTACTGCCACAGTTGTTTCCATGCTTATTGCTTTCTTACCGCTCAACTGTGATCATCGTTGTGACCCCCGATGGTTCCGCAATGACTAACATTCACTACTATCTCCATCGTTACCCACGCTACCACCATCTTCATTCTAGCCGGTCATGATATAGTGGTAATCGCTTACCGACCGCCACGCTGCCACCTGACTGTTCACTGCACTACCATGGTCCCTAGCATGATCGCTAGTGGTCCCGCAGTAGCCACCCTCGACAGCCAGTTGCTTCCCAACCTTTACTACGGCACTGTGGTGACTGTGCTAACCGTGTGCAGTTGCACGATAACAATCTTGATGCCGCCTCCTCCCTATTGACTGTTTACCGTTCCACTACGGATGGTTTGAAGACCATGTGCGATGTAGTGGTAATAGTCATGTGACTGTGCTTTATCCATCACCGCCATACCACGAGCCCCTTTGTGGGAGGCCGCGGTAAAGTGGTAAAGACATAGAAAATGAAATTGTAGGAAGTGGTAAAGGTTTAAGGTGTATGTTAAAGTGGATGAGGAATAAAATGACTTATTTTTTATGAAGAGATAGGAAAGTGACGAGCTTAAATGGGAAAAAAGGCTTAGGATTTTAATGGAAATTTTTGGTTCTAACATACCTCATGGTTCATTTTTCTCATTTGATTTCGTGCTTTGAGATTTGGCACTAATACTGAAATAGTGGTCATATTTCTCATATCTTTGGCATTTGATTTTAGAACATTTATTCATACTAATCTTTATATCTACCTATCTTTGATGTGTGTGTGAAGTTCTTTGCTGATAGGGGTTGGACCTTTGAAGGAATTGCCAATTTCTTGAAGGTTTTATCTATTCAGTGTTGATGGGGAACTTATCTGTTGTTATGTAATGTGTATTTGAAATGGCTTAGTTATTTGTAAGGGAACACATTGTGGGATCATCCTCCCGGGTCTTGAAGAGCCCAAAGTGCAGGAGAGTAAGCATAGTTGCTTTTTCTCATTAATTTGTCCAATCATTTCCTAGGATTTTATCATTGAATGTGGAAAATTCATAGAGGTTCTGAGGAATCAGCTTGATTTTTAAAAAACACCAAAAGATTGGCGATTCTGCTGGGGACTATCAAATTCAAAGTCTCTAGTGCAGATCTGGTATAGTCAGAGTCAAATATTATAGTATTATTCAATTACGAAAGAATAATTGGTTGAAATTGTGCTTATGCTTGTTATATTTAGTACACGAGTCTCATCCTAGTCTTGTCTTTGTTAGCATGTCGGGTAATGTTCAGGATCTTATCAAAAGTCACGAGTGCAAAAGTGAAGTGCAAACACTTCATAGTTCCCAACATCTTGGGTGGCGACTCTGATATCTCAAACACTGGTGTTCATATAAATTCTCAAAAGCAACGTGCAAAGAAGGATCCACGTGGACCAAGAACCATGAAGAAGACTAGGAGTTATTTGAAGAAAAATCCAAAACCACTGCTAGAACTTGAACTTGGAAAAGATAAGCAACCTCTGTGGGTGAAGAAAGACAACACTTTGGGTAAAGATACCATGTCGAGTAAGTTAGTTTCATCCCCTTCTCTTTCATCTCCTACTTTAAATGCTGAAGTATGAAGTCCTAGTATCAATGAGGATTTTTTCAGAAGTTGTTGTATCTAATGTGGATCACAAATTTTTTTTTGTTGAGAAATATTTTGACACTAAATATAATATATCTAGGGAAGAGGAGAGGTGGGGTTTCTAGGAACAAGACAAATAGTTTCCAAAGGCCATGACACCTGGTGCTATGTCTGTTTTTAAAGACAAAATTTTAAACCAAGAGGAGCATCTCCTGATGAGGAGGCACCTCCTCCTCAAGAGGAAGATCAGGCAGATCAACCTTACTATACTCCTGCCCCAAGTGAGGTAGGAGATATCCTTGAAAATGAAGCTGATATAGATAAAGATATGCAAGCTTGGGTTGAGGAAGAAAAGAGGTTGCAGGAGGAGGAAGATAATAGGGAGAAGAAGAGAAAAGAGACTTTGGAAAGAGTCTGAGCCAAGCAACTTGAGAGGAATGCTCAAAAGCTCAAAGTAGAGAAGATTAGGGAAGACATTGCTAAGTGAAAGGCCTTTGAAGAAAATATGGCTAAGGCAGTTGCTGAAAGGGCCTGTGAGGTGCCTAAAGTAAAATTTATTGAGGGGACCTCCATCATGACCACATACACCTCTTCTATCCCAACCACTAAGACCTTTGACCCACCTATTGGAGCCAAGAAGACAACCTTTTTTGATCATTGGAAAGCTCCCATGGACCAATCTAAGAAAACTTCCTATAATTCTTCCAACCCTAGAACCAACACCAATTCCAATGTTGAAACCAACACTTTTACTGATAAAAGAGTTAAGTTTGATCCCAGACCATTGGATGCCCCCCCAAATCCTGAAATATTGCATTTACAATTGATAAATGATCAATTGCAGGAAGAACTAAGGAAGGCAAAGATAGAAGTTGCAAATGTCGAGATGGCAAGGAAAATTGCTTTCGTTAAGATATTTGCACCTACTAGCGGGGCATCTGGTTCAAAATAAAATGATAGGGTATCTCAGAATAATTATTTTGAAAAAGTAGACTCCCAAAGGGGGTGGAGGTGGCAACCAAGGTGGCAGAGGTGGCAACCAAGGTGGTGGAGGTGGAGGTGGTAATAAGAATGGTAGTTCCTAGTCAAATGATGAGGAAGGAGACAATAAGAAGAAGGGAAGTGATGGTGGTAATGGAAAAGATAAAAAGGGACATCAGTCGGATGGTAAAAAGGAGGATAAGCAGAGGGATGTCCATAGAGATAGACATGCTAGGGGGCACCCCAGGCTGATAGATACAAAAAACTATATTTTTACAACATTAGGAGGTATCCAAATCCGGTCTTTGATAATGCATGAAAGCATCTCCCCAAGTTCACCGGTAACAATGCTTTTAGTGGTGAAGATCACTTAAAGGCTTTTTAGAGTTTTGTTGAAGATTTTGAGTTATGGGATGATGATGTGGCAATGAATTATTTTATGCAATCCTTGAGTGAAGATGCTAGGGATTGGTACAAAGGGTTTCCTGATTCAAGCATTGACTCTAAAGAATCCTTTTACAGATTGTTGAAAGAGCATTATGGGGATCAAACTGATCCTAGGTTCAGGTTGAATGATTTTAACAATATTACTAAAGGGCATAACGAAATGGCCACTGAGTTCAATGTGAGGTTTCAAAAGGCCATGCTTAAGGTCCCTAGTTACCTAAGGCCAAATGAAAATGCTTGTTTAGTAGTATATTGTAATGCTTATGATTCTAAGATGTGTTATCTACTCAAAGAAAATAACCCTTAGTTTTTAAGAGAAGCTTATAAGTTGGCAGTTAACATTGAAAACAATAGAAGAGATTCTGAAAGGTGGGAAGAAGGGAAGACCCCAAAGCTTCCAAAAATACAACAAGTCAGGCTAAGAAGACTAGTAAAGCCATAGCTTTTGATGACAAGATAGATCAGGTTTTTAGCTTGTTGCAAAAGCAAGCTAAAAATGAGAAACCCCATTTACAGAGGAATGAAAGGCCTCCTAGGTTGCAAGATTTCCCATATCATACTAACTGGAACAATGGGAAACCGATACAAGGAAATCAGAGAAATACTCAGATCCCATTGGATCCCCTACAAAAGCACTCTATAAATGTGACAGAAGATCTGCCATGGTGCAGTGTATGTCAGATGCCTCATTCATCACAACAGTGTGCAGTGTCACAATCGGTGGACTCCCAAGATGACCAAGGAGAATCTCTACCTCTTGATGATCAAGATACAATGACAAATGTGATATTGACTCCATTCGATTTTTCTTGTGAGGAATATTCCTTAGATGACCAACAAGTGTTCTTAGATGAAGAATATGATGGTGATATCTTTGTGAATGATTTTGAAATAGATAATACTGTTATGAGAAGACCCTCTAATGAAGAGATTGAGAATTACACGGTTACTCTGGCTGCTAGGGCAAGAAACAATATGCAGTTAAGGAATAGAACAATCCCAGGGGATTCAGGAAAACCCTATAGTCTGTTCATCAAAGAAAAGGATATCGATGGTGTGCCTATCAAAGAAGATGTGAAGAAAGTAAATCCAAATCCCAAAGAGGTTAAGGAAGCTAGAAAATGGGCAAAGAAAGTGGATAAAGCTAAGATAAATGGTGAGGTTGCCTCCCAAAACATTAAAGTTAAGGATCTGCAATCTAACTCTGATAAAACCCCAAAAGGGGATGAGAAGGTAACATCTGAGGCCATAAGTTTCCCTAAATTACCAAAATAAAATTCAGTGGATATGTTTCAAGTACTCTCCCAGGTCAAGGTTACTGTCCCTCTTTTAGAAATGATGAGGATAAATGAACATAAAGATAAAGCGGTTGCACTTATCAATAACATTATTACAAATAAAGGGGATGGGGTAATGAGTGATCAAAATGAGTCAAATAAGGATCAAGAGAAGAAAGGTTATGCCAAGGATGCAACTACTAAAAACCCTCATAAATACTTGGGAACTATTATCACAACTAATTTCGATCATGTGAACCATTTTTTCTTAAGTTTGATTATCGATGGAAAAATGCTAAGAAACTATATGATTGACTCTGGAGCTTCTAACAATGTAATTCCAGTGAAGATAATGCATGTAATGGGTTTAAAGGTGGATAATACTTATGGTAAGTTCTATGTGATGGATTGTAGAGAAGTTCTAGTCATAGGGATTATCAATAGTGTTCCATACAAGTTGACAGAATTCCCAAACAAGGAGTTGCACATGAGTGTTACTATGGTGGATATCCCACCCCATTACGGGATGTTGATATCAAGGCATTGAAGTGCCTCCATGGGTGGAAGGATACAGTGTGACTTGTCCTTTTCTACCTACTCTATTGATTAGAAGGATGTTAAAGTTATTAGAGAGAAAAGAGCTCCTCACATGATTGAGAATATGGAAGAGCTGCAAGAACCTGTGAGGATAAACTTTGTGGAATCAGATTTGGAGAAATTTCGTGTTGAAGAAGAAATGTCTAGAGAAGAGGTCTAGCTTGCACCCATTGATAAGGAATTATTGAATGCATCACTAGATGAGGACTTGTGGACGATGTAATTTGATGGAGCATGCTCCAAAGAAGGCTCAAGAGTAGGGGTCATTTTTGTTTCCCCTCAAGGTAAAACTTTCAAGTACTCTTTCCTCCTGCAATTTGTTTGTACTAATAATGTTATTGAGTATGAGTCCCTCTTACTTGGTCTGAAATTGGCTTCGAAACATGGTATCAAGTCATTAAAGTTGTTAGGGTATTCTGAATTAGTTTTCTCCCATATTAGATCCTATTTTACAGCTAAGGATAAAAGGCTTAGGCAATATAGAAATGTAGTTTGTGATACTATTGAGACCTTTGATGCTTTTGGTATAGATTGGGTTGAAAGGGGGAAAAATGTTAGAGATGACCTGTTAGCCAGTATTGTTGTTAAACTTGATGATGCCACATTTGATGGTATTTCACAAATAGAGATACAGACTAGGCCTGCAATGCTGGACAACATTTACAACTGGCAAGTGTTCGATGGTGACACTGATATTTTAAGATTTTTGCAGTGTATTGATCAATATGAAAGCCAGGAGATTGATTTTGGTTCATTTGTGGTGGAGGTTGATGGAAAAGAGACCCTTTTTAGGAATGATACAATCCAATTGAAAACAAACACTATTCCTAGAGGTTTAGTTGCACTTGAAAAGGTTTTTGATGACCCTGACAGATCAAGTACTAAGCAGGCACCTTCCCACAATGAGGATTTAGAAGAGATAAACTTAGGAACAAAGAATGCCCCTAAGAAATTCTATATTGGTAAAAGGATGAAGTCTCATGTTAGAAATATGCTAATTTCATTACTTAGGAAGTATAGGCATGTTTTCGCCTGGTCCTATGATGACCTCAAGGTGTATAGGGAGGATTTATTCCAACACGAAATTCCATTGAAGCCTAATATGAAGCCATTCAGGAAAAAACATAGGCCAATCAATCCAACCCTACAACCTAAGATGCAAGAGGAGCTTTCCAAATTAAGAGATGCTAGGATCATTAAGCCTATCAAGAATTCATCCTGGGTTTCAAACCTTGTGCATGTAAGGAAGAAAAATGGTGATATTAGACTATGTGTTGACTTCAGGAATTTGAATGTTGCTTCCTTGAAAGACAATTATCCATTGCCCAACATGGAAGCTATGTTGCACAAGGTCACAGGATGTGAATTGCTCTCCATGATGGATGGGTTCGCCGGTTATAACCATGTGATGGTCAAGGAATATGAGTAGTTCAAAACTGCATTCACTACATCTTGGGGAACATATGTTTATTTAAGGATTCCATTCGGCCTAATGAATGCTGGTGCAACTTTTAAAAGAGCTATGGATTTAGCCTTTGCAGATTTTATTGACCTTTTTTCTCATAATATATCAAGATGACCTCACCACTAACAACAAGAAAGAGGAGGACCATTGCTCTCATTTGGAGAAAATATTTGTTAGGGCCTTGGAATATGGGATATCTATGAATCCTAAGAAGTGTGCTTTTGGGGTGAAAGAAGGGAAGCTGCTTGGACACATTGTTTCAAAAGAAGGGATTCAAATTGATCTAGAAAGAGTAGAAGCCATTGACAGGATTGCACAACTGAGAAATGTAAAAGGTATACAATCCTTCTTTGGGCAGATTAACTTTGTACGAAGATTTGTTACAAATTTTGCTGAAATTGTCTGCCCTATTTACAAAATGCTGAAGAAAGGAGAAACAGTAACATGGACAAAGGAACCATCTAAAGCTTTTCAAGCTATTAAAGATGCTATTAAGCAGGCTCTGATTCTTAAATCCCCTGATTATTCAAAACTTTTTCAATTGTTTACATTTGCTTCTTTCCATACTATAGCAAGGGTTTTGTTGCAAAAGAATGATGGTTTTGAACAACCAATTGCATTTTTCAATTAATCGTTGCAAGATGCGAAGTTGAAATATGATTTCATAGAGAAATAGGCATATGCCTTGGTGAATACTGTACAAAATTTCAGACCTTATATGATGGGAGCAACAATTGTTGCTTATGTTCCAACAACTATAGTTAAAGATATTTTTACTCAACAAGAGACCATAGGGAGACGGTGCAGATGGATCAATAGGATCCAAGAGTTTAATATCGATATACATATCACAAAGCTAGTGAGAGGTCAGGGTCTTGCCAAGCTGATGGAAAAGACCAATTTAGAGGCCAATCAAATAAATCAAATAGAGCAAGAAAATGTTGTACCCATCTGTGATATGCAAACCTATGGTTGGTACATGAGAATTGAATATTTGCAGACAACGCGATTTCCTGAAGGCATTCCACTCAATGAGAAGAGGACTCTCAAATTAAAATCAAGCAAATATGTCATCATTGATAGCAAGCTGTGGTGGAGGAGTCCTGAAGGTGTCATACTTAAATGTGTGGATGGTGACCAAGCTAAAGACTTATTGATAGAAATGCACAAAGGAGCCTATGGAGGTCATTACATAACCAAGACAACAACTCAAAATCTTGAGGGCTGGTTTTTGGTGGCCTACTGTGTTCAAAGACACCCATAGATATTTTAAGAAGTGTGATGCTTGTCAAATATTTTATGGGAAGCTGAAGTTCTCTTGCAATTTTCCACTAAGGCCAGTATATGCTCCAGCTCCTTTCCAACAGTGGGGCATTGAATTTATAGGAGAGATATCTAAAAAATCCAGTGGTGGGCATGCATGGATATTAGTGGTGACTAATTACTTTACCAAATGGGTTGAGGCAATTCCAACCAAAAAGGCTACAAGTAAGGTGGTTACTGAATTTTTGATGAATAACATCTTGAGCAGGTTTGGGGTCCCTGAGAGAATTGTCTCGGATAATGTGATGTGTTTTAGGTATGAGGAATTTGTTGGTTTTTGTGAGCAGTATGGTATAATTGTCTCATATTCTTCCCCTTATCACCCCCAAGGAAATAAACAAGCTGAATCAAGCAACAAGAGCTTGATGAAGATCATCAAGCGGATGATTGAGAAAAATAAGAAGGCTTGGGATTCAAAGTTGCAGTTGGCATTGTGGGCTAGCATAACAACTATTAAGAAAGCAATTGGATAGTCACCTTTTAATTTAGTCTATGGGGTAGAGGCACGCATACCACAAAATAATCTATTGAAAATGTACAAGTTTGTTCAAGAGTATGACGATGATGTGTGTGATGAGATGCAACATAGGATGGAAGAGTTGAATCAATTGTATGAGACTCGAAGAGAGACTCATAAAAGGAATGAAAGATTACAGCTTCAAGTAAAACATCTTTATGACAAGAAGGCAGTTGAAAGGAAATTCTAAGTTGGAGCAATGGTTTTGCTGTGGAACACGAGAATGGAAGATAAAGGTAAACATGGGAAGTTTGATACCTTATGGTTAGGCCCATATATAATTTTTGACACACATGGGGAGGACTCATATTTCTTGTAATCCCTCACAGGTGAAATTCTCGAACTTCTAGTACATGGACAGTTCTTGAAATCCTATTTCTCTTGAAATAGTTCTTTTCCATGTACAATGTACAGTCCTGTAACTAGTGTATATAGGTGTGGTGTGCTTGCTTTTGTTGTGTCTGCTTGTCTTGTTTAGACAAGATCTTGTGTTTTGGTCCTCTCTGTATTGGTTTGCTTCACCTAAGATTCTGGTTTCTTGTTATGCCCACAAGGGGCATATATCCCCACTCAGAGCCACTGGTAGAGCTTCTATAAAAAAAATTCACAATTGTGTTCATTCGTGTTTCCCTGGTGTTTGACACCACTGGTTTACCTTGGGGTTTTGGGTTTTAGCCATAAAAACTTTGGCTTTTGGTATTTCATTCCTTTGGTCTAGACATTCTAATCCTGTGTTGACCTGTTGTCCTAGGTTATCGGTTGCGAATTCATGGTTTGATCCCTTTTAAGTCATTCGTGTTACCGACCCTTATTACCTGTCTTGTTGATTCTTCCGTGCTGGAACTTGTTTTTATTATTCGCTTAATGTCGGGGTTAAAAAAATATATTGTAACTTTAGACTTACGTCTAAGTTTCCTACCTCAAGGGTTTTCCCCCGTCTACCTAGTCAGTCTCCTTTTTATGAATAACAATTGTCGCATGTGCAAGTTTTCTGACCATTGGATGGATTAGTTGAATCTGGACCATTCCCCGCTAGCCTCACAAGAATTTCTGATGACATCACTACTGTGCTACGAGGTGTGCAATATTTTGCCACATGTACCTCATGGTCATGGGGCCTAGTCCTTGTTTGCCTACCGATTAATATTGATATCAATGACTACCATATAATGATGAATCGTGGTCGTTCCTTGTTGACCTCGCATAATTAAAACAATCATTTTAATGATGTTGCGAGGTGTGCGAACAAGCGATGCATGGCCACCGATGTTAGGCATGATGTGATTTGGGTGGGACCCACTTGTGCTGATATGGTGTCTCGAGGGTGAGTTCTCATTCACCTAGGATTTGGTGGGCGAACGTGGCACTTTCAAACAACATTGACTTGATCTGGGTCGCTCTTTCTTGCCTGCATGAATTAAGATCAACGGTTGATATTCAAAATGAGTTAGTTCTATATGATAGTCATTGTTTCTCATGTGAGTGAATAGTAATGGTGGAGTTCGCACTGTGCCACCAAATTTAATGCTAAAAGTTCCTTGAATTGCTATTTTTGTGCATAACTCTACACTAAACAAGAATTTCCAGGTATAAGGTGACAAAAGCTATTTCCTGTAAGTCCAATATTGTTGCCATTAAAATCCCCTATAAGAAAAACCATAAGTAACGTATACACCACGTTCTTTGTCTTTTAAAAATCTTGTCGATTTCTTAAGGACAAGTGGAATTTGCATTTTACTTTGTTTTAAAAGATTGCACTGGTTTATTTTTTAAAAAACTGTTTTAAATATTTTCCAAGACCTTTGAATTGTGAAACTACTCTGTTTCAAGGCTATAAGCTAGAGGTTGCACCTATAAATGTTTTGGTATTCAAAAACCCTAGCTTGAACCTTAATTTGTCTTGTGAAAATGGCACCCAAAGTCCGAAGCTCTGGTTCAAAAAATTCCTCTAGGTCCTCTCAGGATGTCATAGACTTGTTAAAACCCTCTACTAAAAAAAAACTTGAGGGGAAGGCTTTGTTTTATGGGCCCCTACTTTTGGAGGGATTGACTGATAAACAATGTGCAATTCAAGATTTGGAAGTGTCATACACAGGATGACAGTTGTTTTCAAATTGGTTTGGAAACAGGAATTTGTGTGCTCCTCTATGCAACCCTTGGAGATTGGACCTTGGCAAGTTGGTGGTCCCGAATGTATATCTGGATGTACATTTGTTAAAGGATTTTGTAGCGAGGTATGACCCTACAACCTGATTTTTCAGAACATATGTTGGTGTGGAAATGGTTAAAATAACCAAGGAAGAGATTGCAGAGATTTTTGATCTGCATGAATGGAATAAGGATATGGTTACCATTGAACTTCATGCCTTCAGAGAAGAGTACAAAAATACTAAGGGTTTATTTAGAATTTCTCTGCTAAAACCTCATTTGGCGACCAAAAGAGTTGGAAAGAATAAGAAGATAGTGATTGGAAAAAATGAGCCAAAACCATTTCCTATAAATTACTTTTGCAATTATTTTAGGAAGACTGTTTTCTCCTTGTGTCAATTCCTCAGTATCAGTATTAAGAATACCTTGCCTACTGATCTTATGTACATGGATGTGAATATTTAGCATCTAGGTTTCAATGTGGTATAGGATTTCACCACCTATTTGGTAGACAAAATGCATGAGAGTCTGGTAGCTCTTAAGGAGGGAAAAACCCTGGTTGGTTTTAGGTGGAACTCTCTGCTGATGCACATGTTTTTGTACAAGGGAGATAAATTTTTCAGGAAACACATGGAATTGAAAAAGGAGGATGATATTGACATGCCCGTCCAATATTTGACCAAATTTCTAGATATGAATGATCATGAATTTGATTATGTTGCATTCCAAAATGTTTTTGGGTCAAAATTGAGAATATATTTGGTCCATGATCCACCCAAGATTCCGAAGGAGATTCATGATTTCTTAAGGCCGATCGAGAGGAGGCCTATTTTTGGATTTTTTCAAAGATTTGTTCTAGCGCCAAAATGTGAACCCCTAAACCTGCAAATGCACAAGAGCAACAAAACACATTAGTTGTTAGATCAAATGCATGTACACAAGGATGAGAGATTCCCCATGAAATCCATCTATTCAAACTAAATTAGGAAAAAAAGAACACAATAAACTTAGATAAAAGAGATTCAATCCTAATTAAGATAATAGCATGATGATCTTATGGGGGAATTGGTGCCAATGAAGTGTTGCAATTGGCCCTTTCCCAATTTCTAAGTAGCAATGGTGTGTGATTGAGAAATGGTCAAATCTCCAAAGAGATTTGAGCATAACCTTGTTGCAAATCTTGAAAGATGATTGATGGTTGTTTGAAATGGGAAAAATTGGTTCTCAATGTGAAGAGAGTAACTTTGCATGAAGATTGTGGATGAGGATGAAGTTGAGTATGGTAAGTTTACTCAAATTGTGGATGATTGAATGAGAGGAAGAGTCTCTCATTTATAGATTTCCAAAATGGAAGAGAGAGTAAAAATAAGCAATGTGGGATCATTCAACACCCAATGGCCAAGTGCCACTTGTCAAGATGTGAATGGTTGAGGAATGAGCACATTTTGGTCAATGTGCATGATAAATGCCAAAGAGGGGGAGATTTGAAATTCAAATTTGAAAGTTGGGGGGAGAGAAGAGTGGAGTAAATGTCACTTGGCTCAATGCACAAGGACATGTAAGAGACATTAAATGCCTTGTTGGAAGGACCAAGCCCATTTGAATTTGAATTCAAATATGAGGGAATATTCCCTTTTGATGTCATGTTGAGAGAAAATAGGCAATTAATAAATAAAAGTAATTGATTTATTGTGCAAGTTGCATTCTCTAGAGAATGTGACATAGATTAAGATTAAATTAATCAAAGCTTAATTAATTTAATGAAGAATTAGGAGATGTGACTAGACTTAAATTTATGAATTGATTTAAATCAAATTGAGAGGAAGGGTTTAATTAAATAAATGATTTTGATTTATTTAACTAACAGGGGAAATGTTAAGATTAAATTAAATAAGGTTTAATTTATTTAATTTAATAAGAGGACTTTAGGGATTTTAATCAAATTGACACACAATTGGGGAGTTATCATCCCCTACTACAATACAACCATTTTCAGGGTATATGGCACTAATGTCAACCCATTTGCATTGCCAAGGGATGTGCCCCTAAGAATTGGACTCTTGGAAATCATGAGACAACTGGGATGTGCTCAAGATGCACACCTACCAAGGAAGCATTAGAAAGGGTCTTTCTTTCCTGAATACACAACATTTTCTGACTTTGTCATGACAAAGGGAGGATGGAAATATTTTTAGACATTACTTAAGCCTTATCCATTGAAAACTGTATGCCCAAAGAATCATGATCCTGAGGGTTTCATTGCTCAAATGAAGGAAAAACATAGAACAGGTGTATTCATTCACAACTTCTATTTTCCTAAGGATATTATTAGAAACATCCTGGATTTGTAGATGTAGGAGGAGAGAAAATAAAAATATATAGCTTTTACTAAGATGATGAAAAAGAAGACATAAAAGAACCGTACATACAATCCCATGTCAAATATCAGTGGTGAATTGAATAGGGCCATACATGCTATTGATAATTTTGAAAGCATGGTGGGGGTCTTAAAGGTTGAACAAGTTGTTGAAGACAAAGGAAAATCACAAGACGTTGAGGAATATCCTGAGGTAAGATTGGAAGAAAGACCTACGTACCAACCTTCAAAAAAGGTAAGGGTGTATTCTAGGAAGAAGGGAACACTGATTGAGGAGAAAACCATTCCACCTCCTATTATTTAAAAAGAGCTCGGGGCAATATCTCATGAGAGGTCAATGCCATCGTCTTTAGGGAAATTATTGTACAATATCATTGATCTGGACTCTCCCCCGAGAGCTCCTTCTCCAATAGAACCCTCATCATCTAAGAGGTAGAGGGTTGAAAAGGTAAAAGTGGTTGAATATCCCGAGTAAGATGATGAAGAAATTATGGTGACCCTTGATGATATGCTACAAGGAATGCCATCTTTTCCACAAAGTGTTGCATCAAGTTCTAAATCAGTTGCTCTAAGGCTAGGAAAAGATGAGATAAGGGGGATACCCAATATTGATGACCTAAGGATGGAGACCTGCAAGGAATTCATGAAGGATGATTCCTTTGTTAAAACAAATTCTTTCAAAGATTTTGTGTGGAGGGCCCATGTTCCAGTATATATTGAAAAGGTTGCTCAAGAAAGGAGTTTTCACCTGGAGCTTCTAGAGAAAGTTATTCAATCCAATGTCATGCTTCAAATGAGGGAAAATTTCAAAGAGATGATGCCAGAGCAGGGCAAGGCATTGGTACAAAAGAGTGGAGTATTGTTACTCCCTGAATGGGATATCACTGATGTTATGGTATTCGATACAATAAGAAGGGCCAATAGGCCACTTCTTGAAACTAAGGAGGAAGCTACATTAGCACGTAAAGGATCAGCCTTTAGTGAAGAGTTGGATGCCTTGGCAATTTGGTCATTATCTACCGAGTCCAAGAAGACAATAGTTGTAGAGCCATTTGATTTCAGTGGTCATTTGGTTGTAAGAAGAGTTGTTGACACTCTAACATTGGAGGCAATAAATATGGTAGTAAATGTTGCTAAGTTCACTACGAAAACTGTGGAGGATTTAACAAAGGACAAAGATACTATGAGAGGATAGTATAATGACCTCATTATTGAATATAATAAGAGTCAACAAAGGGTTGCAGAGCTGGAAACTGAGATGGCATTATTGAAATAGGAAATGGAGACATGGAGGTCTCAAACACAAGCTAGTTCTAGCCATAGTGCTCCTGATCCATCAATGGAGGAACCTTAACCTTCTTCACAAGAACAGTCCTTAGAAATTGTTCCATATAATATGGGACAGGTGCCCATCACAATTGAAAGGGAAAATAGCCCAGGAGGAGGAATTTCAAGGGAAATATTAATCCATCAGGTTGAGGAGCATAAATAAATGTTGCAACGGGTCGAGGAATCAAGATTGCAAGGCAATTCAGTAATTGTAGACACTGTATTGAGACACTTGAATAAAAAGGTCCAAAGAAAATTGAATAGTGTCCATGAAAATTATGTTTCAATGTTGCAAGCAATCAAGATGTTCCTAAGAGATAAGGAACTGGCCACCCCACTGTTGGACATATGGAGTCCTAGAGCTGGGCAGTTAAAGTTCATGGCGGTGGGGTAAAAGCAACAAAAGGAGAAGTATCCCAAGGTTATGCCAACTTATCAGTTTGTTAATGAAATTGTGGAGTAGAAGTTCCAGGGATATGTTTCTCCTATTTAAATGAGGATCAAGGAACTAAAGGCCAAATATGATGGAGTAGACCTTACACCATTACCAGAAATTCAACATAATTATGATGAGGTAAAGCCTTTGCAAGCTTGGAAGGATCAAATGAATGATATCAGAACATCCCAGACAAATGAGATATGCATAAATGTTGATATCGGTATGGTGAAAGATACACTTGAGAAACTATCTTTTGTTGTTAGTTTCTTAGAAGATTTTGATAAAGAGGCTACTTCAGTGATGGTAAAATATGCACCATATAGGGATAAGATTAATCAGGTTATTTATTTCAAGTGGCCATCTAAAGCATAATTTTAATTATGGAAAATGTTATTCACTAA